>LJIJ01001784.1:0-36445 GCA_001718145.1 Orchesella cincta
AAAGAGTTTATTTTATTGTAACAGTTTAGAATAAATTACTGACTGACTTTGACTTAATCCCGGTTCATGCTGTATTTCGTAAATAGTTTATTGATTAGCTTGAATGTAAAAAGTAAAGTTATTATATTTTAGTTTACATAGTATTTGTTAAACGTAGGAAGCAAATCATTGCCTGCATGACTACTGGGACTCGGACTCTCAACTCTTTTTAAATATATATATTACTTGTTTAAATTATAATAAAGTAAACTAGTTATAATTTTAGTGTAAAAAATCATTGATAAGGTTAAAAATGACAGAAGTGTAAGTGGTTATATGCTTCTTCCTAATCCATACAAAAAAAAACTTTAAACTTAAAAAAAAACTTAATTTATGTCGCTAAATTGATATAGGTATTATACATTTTATATTAACCTTAGTTAGCAATTAATTTTGTAAACCGCAGACAGAGGCTGGCCATGGTAGCTATCATGCATATTGCCAAACCCTCTAATGCCTCATTAAAACCCACTCCTGGTGTTAAAACCGCGAATGCTCACTAAAAACCACTCATGTCCAATTAAAACATGTTTGTTCAACCAAACCTGCTTTTGCTCATTAAGCTAGCAACTAGTAATGTTCGTCAACTCATACGCATGGAGCCAGGACCAATCTACGCATTGTGAAAATCGCTTATTAAACGGTCCACTATCCGTTTATTGTTACGTGTACTAAACTAAACGGAGTTTCGATTACTGTTTTTCGTTTAGTAAACGGTTTAATAAACAGTGTAATAAACGGTACAATAAACGGTTTAGTAAACGGTAACGCGACAGCCTAGTAGTCCCATCCGGATTATGTTAATTTGAATTTTTCAGAAAGCTTTACGCTTGCGAAGCGAACTTACAATCTTAAGGGATAGGAATTAATGGAATAAAAAATACTGTGTTATTATTTTTTAGTTCTTATAGTTTACTTTGTATTATCAGTTCTTTCACTCAGAGGTGATATATTTGAATTACAGTTGTAATTAAGGAAAGTGCCCATAAGTAACCGGCCTGTGTTTCTTTGGCTGTAACTTTGAAATGCGTTAACGGTTTGGGGACTGAGTGGGATCATTTAAATACCCATTATACTTGGATATATTTTCCATGAATCGGTAACAATTGCGCTGACGTGTTGCTGAGTAAAACCCAATTCTAAAAAACAACCTTAAAATCATACTTTTCTGCAATATTTTAACTTTGCAGCTAATATTCCTAAAGGACTTACGTAGGTATTATCAGAAATGTTGCATCAAATTGTTTTTACTCTCATTTCCAAACGGCTGGAGATATTTCTTTGATATTTTGTACATACATCCCTTACACTCTTGCACACATATTCCATCTGTTTAAAGAAGTCAAAAATAAATTACAAAACGTACTGGGCCTTGATGTCTAAACTATGACATTACGCTTTTTTCACATGTTCTTCTGACAAATACGTCCACCAGACATGGATTATTACAATTTCTAAAATAAAAAGTAGTCAGATAAGACTAAGTTAGGGGTTTATTGATGGTGGTACAGTCAAATAATGTGCAATTTTTATTCGTATCTTCCTGGCGATCCTTAAAGTGTTTTGTAAAAAAACAAGAAAATGCCGCCTTCCAAATATTCTTGATAATTTTCCTAATGTAGGCTGCTTGTATCTTATGGAACTTTTAACATAAGTTTGCCTGGTTAATATAGTACCTGCGTAGAAAAAAATTGT
Source organism: Orchesella cincta (assembly GCA_001718145.1). Lineage (NCBI taxonomy): Eukaryota > Metazoa > Arthropoda > Collembola > Entomobryomorpha > Orchesellidae > Orchesella > Orchesella cincta. Next base: position 1,735 of record LJIJ01001784.1, read on the forward strand.
AATAGAAAAACCTGTCAGGTACCAGAAAACAAGAATTTTATGTTCAAAAGACCAGTTTTTAGCGGAGTCGTTAAATGATTGGCCTGTTTTCTGGTAGGAGGTCACTACTTTTGGGAGGTGAATTGCTGTGACCACCAAGTATAAGTAGACCGGTCTGTAAATATATCTACACCATCTTTTCTTTAGCAGATTTCAAATCAAGGAAGCAGAAAGGGCCCTTATATTAATGTAATTTCACCTGCTCAGAAATATTTTGCTTAGTAAAGAACATAGTCAGCAATGTTAAGAGCTGTAGATTTGCACAGCAAATTACTACTACTATATAGTCTTTTGGTTTATCCTAAATAGTCATTGGGAATGAATTCCCCGTGTCTGAGAACTAATATTCCGGTTTCTAAAAAAATCTAAGTGACGCCATGTCGAATTGGCGCCCATTATAAAAAGGGTTATCTATGAGGTCGACGAACCCATGATAACTTTTGAACTGGATAGGTTAGGGACCTAATTCCTTTTGCATGTTTTTTGCAAGGTTCATATCTCGACATGTTTTTGAAATCAAGTAATTTGAATCATGGGCCCTAAAGTTATAGCAGTTTCAAAAACTCATAGATGGTAACCGAAAAATACAAAATCGGAAATCCCAATTTTTCTCCATTAAAAACTAAAAATATCAAACTTTAGGCAACGGATTCGTGTTCTACGACTCTTTTTACATATATGTCTTTCAAATTATTGACCTAAAGTAACGCTTTATGTGTTGTCCATGGCTTCAAACTTTGAAGACCTTTACTCCTTCAGCGATCAAAATTTGAAATATAGGCTTGTGTTTTGTATGTTTCTATACGTATTTGGGGGTCAGGAATCCGAATCTGGTAATTTAAATCCAGTGTCAAGCATGAAAACAGAGATAACGATGGAATTTTGGGGCCTTAATGAAAGACCTACGTTAAAATTTGAATTTAGTGCCTTCATTTTCCTTTCTTGTTCTGTAATCCTCTTATAATATATCAAATTTTAATTGCCAGATTCGGATTCCTGAGCCCCCAAATACGTATATAGAAACATACAAAACACAAGCCTATATTTCAAATTTTGATCGCTTGAAGGGGTAAATGTCTTCAAAGTTGAAGCCATGGACAACACGTAAAGCGTTACTTTAGGTCAATAATTTAAAGAACATATATGTAAACAGAGTCGTAGAACACGAATCCGTTGCCTAAATTTTGATATTTTTAGTTTTTAATGGAGAAAAATTGGGATTTCCAATTTTGTATTTTTCGGTTACCATCTATGAGTTTTGAAACTGCCTATAACTTTAGGCCCATGATTCAAATTAGCTTGATTCCAAAAATGTCGAGATATGAACCTTGCAGAAAAACATGAAAAAGGAATTAGGTCCCTAACCTATCCAGTTCAAAAGTTATCATGGGTTCGTCGACCTCATAGATAACCTTTTTATAATGGCGCCAATTCGACATGGCGTCACTTAGATTTTTTAGAAACCAAATATTAGTTCTCAGACACGGGGAATTCATTCCCAATTACTATTTAGGATAAACCAATGTGGTGAAAACACATTTGTTCATCCAGGAAAAAGACCGTCTATAATTAACTATCGTCCGATAGACAAACGCTTTACCTTTCAGATGATATGCAGAACACCGTATTTGCGAAGCCGTCTTTAAGATAAACGTTATCAAAGTTGATGCAACATTTCTGATAATACCTACGTAATAATCCAATCCTACTGATTGTGTTATGTACACTCAAGTACGTGGCTAGATCAATTGACACGATAATAAGAAAAAGTTTCCAGCTTAGCAAGGAAAAGAATACTACTAAAAAACAAACCGATTGTAATTGTAAGCATTTGAAGCACCTTTGTTGTACTTTTCCAACATGTAATGTGTACAAAGATACCAATATGCATACATACACGTTAGAACAGTAAATATGGGACTGGGTGATGTTCATTTGGGGTGAGTGTAATTATTATTAAAGTTGTAATGGTGAAATGTAAGGTAAGGTACTATATTTCTTGCGCGTAGTTTTTTTCATACTAACCAGATTCAAATATAAATTCCAATACGATGTTCTTAGTGGAAAGTTTGGTGCATTTATAACTCCACTGCATATGTCATTTTACAAAAATGCATGCAAAATAAACTGTTTCAAGAAAGCCCCTTCCCAGTGGACAACTTATTGTCCTTTCACATTTCATGCAACCCTCTCATGTGTTGCAGGACTTTGTGTGGAAAAGCATGAACTCGTTCACGAAAGCATCCCAAAAACCGAACAAAGACTTCTTCATTAGGTACATTGTATAACACAAATGCAGTTTACCTACTGAAAATCGTGCCTTGCGATAGTACGTTCATGTGTACATAAAAGTAGCATGTCTTATATACTTATGTTGCTTTTCTCAAGCAGACCTGCGGTTGTGTTAGACAACTTGTGTAAATATGTGCATAGCGTTCACGATGAGTGAGCTCTGTGACAGCCTGACTTGCTTTGAACAAGCATTGATGATGATGAGGATGGTGATATGAAGTCCAACTATCTTTGGAGTCTTAAAGAAAGCTTCAGGCTACTATAATGTCCTGTAATTAACGATTTCAATTTAAAAAATGATTTAGGTGACAGGTAGTTGCTTGCTAATTCTTGTTTGACAGAAGAAATAGTTGTAAATCGGTCGGAGCTTCTTATAACATGTTTTTATTTATTTAAGTTTTAAATAATATATTACAGATTATTAATTATATTTATTATTATTAATTCGAGTTGTACCCCAATGTTGAATTGAAACAAAAAAAATAGTCATTTTGGCTAGAACTTCAGTTTAATCAGAACATTTTAGGAGCTTTCCCCTAGGCTTCAGATGCCCTAAATTTGTTTTAATGTACATACACCCAGCTTCGATTTTTATTGACATTATATCCAATTTTAAATCTTATGGTAGTATTTATACATTTCTTCAGCAGTCATACATTGCTGAATACAATCATAAGGAAAGCGGCCAGAAATACAGTCAACAAAGCCAAATTGTACAAATTTTCTCCCAACAAATGTCGATTATTATCAGCAATGTCGGCAGTGTTTGAGCTTTTCCTAATAACTCTTTCAACCTCTCTATTATTAGTTTGTTTAAAGTTAGCAGCGCAGTGTGAAGGTTCTTTTCTGTCTGTAACTGTAAGTTTCTGTTCCAGCAACAAAGCTTGAAATTCTTCGGATGATATAAATTCCGCTTCACAAATGCAGCACCCTTTATTTTCCGCACATATCTTGTGAGCCTTGTGCTGACATTCAAAATTGTACTCATCATTAATTCTAATTGTCTCTTCGCAAAAAATACAAAAGTTTAAAGTCCAGTCTTTCTTAACTGTGTGTATCTCAATCATATCATATTCAACAGTGTTTCCTGCGGGATCAAAAATTGTATAATTTTCATATTCCTCCAGCGACTCCAATACAACTGATTTAGTCTCACTGCAGTTTAGTTTCTTAAATCTGAAAAGTGCCCTTCCACAACTAACTATAAAATTAGTAGGGGTAAAGTGGTCTCCACAAGCTGCACAAGGAAATTTACTGCTACTTCGGTTTAGCCGTAATTGACTATACCCAGCCCGATAGATTGTTTCTCCTTTGTTACATTCCTGCGTTGGGCAAGATTCGTTTAAACATTCCCCAATTGGATTAATTCCCTCTTTATATCCCTCCCATTCATAAATAGCTGGTAATGCAACACCACCTATTTGATTTGTCTCTAAATCTATTGATTGTAACCCACCCTTCAGTCGAAGAACTAATTGTAGTGTAGATTCATTCAGTATTTTGTAGTCTCGAAGAGTTTTCTCATCTTCTAATAACTTTCCACTCCACATTAATTTTTGTTGGTCTACGGAAACATCTAAATTTTGAAAAACCAAGTATTTGAAATCTGCAATGGAAACATTATCTAAAACTTGAAATGCCATAATCTTGCCAGCCAAGTTTTTGACAAAGATTTGAATGGGTATTGGAAAGATGGATCCATGATGGGTGTTGACGTATAAAGGAAATTTTTCGTCACATAGAATTGTTTTTAGGTTAGTATCACAAGCAAGAAAAATATTCATGTATCTTAAAGTCCAATGTTTAGGTAAAATTTTGAGGTCATCTAAGAACACTTTTGAAAATGGTTCACCATTCAGGTCTCGGATAATCGTGTTATAGTTTCCTTCTGACAGTTTTGGTTTCTGAAATTGAAAAGGAATTTTCCAAAGAAAAAACAACAAATACACTATCATATTTATTTTTTAAACATCTTACCGAAATTTTGGTATGCCTCCTGATTACTCTTGGAACTTTAAGGGATCGATTGTACTCCTCCAGCCCATCGCTGAGGATTTTAGCTGCTCCTGATTGCTTCGTCTCAATTAATGACTCCAGAAGAATGTTATACGCATTTACACGTGTAATTAGAATCTCGTAGAGCTTGTCCGACCGTTCGAAATCGCCATTACTGGTTTTTATTGTTTGCTGTGTGATAAAATAATTTAAAACCTTACATTCTAAATTTTGATGGAATGAAGAACAGAATAAATGTAATTACAAGTTACCAAAATAACCTTGTCCGTTTTACTCAGTATCCCGTTTTTCAAGAGATTTGCTACAAGTGAAGCGTTGCATAAGGTAGTTTCAATGAGCTCATCTAAGTTTCTTGTAATATAACTAACTTGCCACTTCTCCATTTTTTTGCTTGCGCAGACCAAAAAATAAAACAGATTTTACGGAGTGTTGAAAGTCCGTAAAAATGGCTTAAAATCTCCTTAGTTCAGAAAATTCCAAATGTCTTAATACTTCTGATAATAAAATAATGATCTACCACATCCGCAAGCAAGTTCTGTCGTAATGCTTTGACAGGGAGCTGACGAAAAAGAGCTAAAAGTAGCTGATGTTCTTTGATAATGTTGAAAACATGTAGGAAAACATGCTTTAGGTTTATTTTACGCTTATCAATTTTCTTCGGTTTGTATTAATTTTGTTCCATATGATGAACATTCTACATGCTCCTATCACTAGATAGGAATTCATTCAAACTTATTATATTACCAATAAATAATACAAGAAACAAGATTTAATATAGCTGTCAGTCAATGCCCAATAATTAACTTTGGAATGTGGTTTGGGATGTGTGCTATGGAAAATTTAAAACGGAGTTCTGGCTCACTGTATTGCTATACTCATATATAAGCTTGTGTTTGCTTGAAACAAATTTCTAATGCTGAAACAAATGATAAAACAGGAAAGGAAGTCGAACGATGTCTTGCGTTTTTAATTAATTGCTGTGACTATCAAACTATATAATATTTACACAGATGTATGAAGCCTGAGAGAAGAGACTATCTTGCGTTCTTGTGTCAAGCTGTATAACTTTGTTTGAAAAAGGAATGAATATGTACGTTTATGCGTATAATGACATTTGGACTCTAGTTCAAGAGTTTCATTCAGGAGGTAAAGAAGCAAATACTGTAAGAAATGTATCTATAAAGCTTTGGTGAATCCAGCTCATGAATTGAGCTCAACTTTTATTTAATAGCTGGTCATAAAACAGAGTCGATTGCAATAAAGTGTGTTTGATACAGATATCCTTGCTTGGAAAGCAGGAATCTCTAAGCAGCTTGTCTACAAGCAATGAAATGCCAGAGATTGCGAATAATTCGAATGCATTTTTGTGGTTCTAACCGAGTGCATTAATCGTAAATTCATTCATGTCCTTTACCTCCGATATTAACCGTTATTGGAAATCTATAAGTGTTCAATTTACCCTTCAGTTAGGCATTCCTGTCGTCGTGTTTGCAAACAATGAAAAATACATGGAAATATTCTAATTCAGAAAAACGATGTTTAGTTGCTTCATTATGAGCTGACATGCAAATGCGTTGTTATAGTGCAGACGCATAATTTAACAAAATTGAATGATTTAATCAAGTATATTGTAATTTATTTTGCTTAAAGTTTCAAAACATTAGTATAACTCAGATATTACCACCTGATACAAATCCTGTAAAAAGTCGTGCAATTAAAACGTGTGCATCAATGAACTAAACAAATCTAATAATTTTGAATTAACATATTGTTGTAAAAAAGTCCCAGGTTTATCAGCTCATTTAAAAACAATATGTCAAAGAAATTTAAGGTTTGGAATCAATAGCAGTGACAAACTTTCTACCATTCATGCTTCCACTCTCAACTATGAAACTTCTAAAATCAGCAATCGTCCCCCAGTTAATTTGTCCAATGCGAGGGATTGGTTGGATTGGAAGAATTTTACCATCTGAGTTCCTTCCAGTTAGCCCTTCTCTTCCTGGTGCTGCTAACACATTGCGATGTTCTACAAAGCATTTCTGCCAATACGGTGATCTAAACAAACTGTAAGTACGCAAGCAAGAGTAACTGTGCCCCTTGCTACCACCGGTACCGGCATTTCCACCTTTGCCTGGTTGTCCAGATTTGCCCCTTTGACTTCTCACCAAAATACCACTCAGGGAATCACCTGAATTTGATTGACTAACGGAAAACGTTCCAGGGTATCCTGGTTCACCCCCAATTCCTCCATTCCCACCATTGCCCCCTTCCTCACCAAATTGACCAGCCATTACGTGCCTATGTTCATAGTGTACTCCATACTCGTATGCCTTGCCTTTACGCTCCCAAGTCACCAAATGAGTATCTCTGGGTGAAGGAAAATCCTTCCTTTGGGCGTCTCTTCCATCAACCCCATCTTTTCCATTTGCTCCCTCTTGGCCATCTCCTCCATCCCCTCCGTTCACATTTACTGTAAGTTTTTCGGCATTTACAATTTTGCCATAAATCCCATAAAAGTTTCCTCCGTTTCCACCTGGCCGTCCTGGTTGACCGGCTTCTCCATCAGTAGCGTAACCAGCAGTGGCTTAAAATGAAAAAAGCACAGAAATCAGATTAATATTTGTCAACGGATAAACTGTATAGCATTTCTTAATTAGTATACATACATAAAATGGAGCCTGAGCTTTAGCTGGTACATGAGGCTCCCCATTAGCTCCTTTCAAGTTAATTGTCCTCGTGTCAATTACCTCCCACACATCCGCTATCACTTTGATTGTCAATTCTCGCCCTATTGCTTGAACATCCCTGTCAAAGAACAGCTTTTCGCTTGCAAAGACTTCCATCTCTTCCAAACTAGAACCACAAGGAAGCTCACCTGAAGAGGTCATAAAGTCCGTAAACTTGACATAATTTCCGGTTACCACAGCCTTTCTTCCCTGTGATAGGCAACGAATTTTTGTTGAGGCAAACGCATTCCGAACTATATTGAGCAGCTCAGCCTTATCCACTTCATTTGCTTGGTTTTCGGCTATGTTCTCAATATTTGACGATAAAAATGACCCTGGTATGATTCTTAAAATATTTATTGAAGCCTCAAAGTTTGAAACTATTGTTGAAGTACGTAAATTATGGATCTCCCTTTGAGTTGTATACAACTTGAACTTATTGTCTGTCAGCACTAAAAACTCGTACCAATCATGAAGATATTCGAGCTTTCTAACTAGTTTTAGAGGAATCCTCAGCCAGTCTCGAGTAGGCATCTGTATTGGAGAGCCCGTTACTTCTTCCAAAAATACAAGCAAGTTCTCAAGTTGCCGTAATTCTACTAATTTGTCTACCGGAATGCTGCGATCCAGCTTGGAGTAAAAGTTTCCCATTTCAGTTGCTATTGAAGGGTTTCCATCTGATTCCCATTTTTCACGTAAAGGACGCATCTTTTGTGTAAACTTTCAAAACTTCAACCTTTCCAGGAATTGAAAGCCGGGTTAAATCACTGTAAAAGTCTTCTTGCACGTAGCTTTTCTCTGCTTCACTCACAAGATTGGTAACAATAGCCAAAATATTAGCAAATATATTTGGTATAGTCGTATCTTTAATAAAGCTGAGCACATTGTCCCTCAAGACTCGAACTTTGGATTGAAGTTTCTGTAGGATGAGGGTAAAGGATGGCCTTGCTATTGTTGTCAATGTCAAATTTTCATAGAATTTCAGCACATTTTCTATTTTTCTTGTATTTTCCACATACACGTTTGGAACTGCGGATTCCATGCGAGAAACATCTTTCTTATTCCCTCTGAAATTGAATCGGATTGAGTCTGTATTGATGTGAGTTTATTGTTAATCCTATTCAATTTTAATAAGGACTCTCTTAAGCGGACGTTTCCGTAAAAATCCCCCTGAAACTCTTGATTGTAGTTGGCAAAGACTTCATCTACAACTTCATCTGTTTTGCGGTTGTATTTTTCCAATAGTTGAGGAACGCATTCTCTTATAATTTTGCGCTCTACATTTTCCTTAATATTACGAACTTGGCCATGCACGTTGGTAAGGAAAAATGTTAGAGACGGGTATGCTATTTTGCTCATTGTAACATTTTCATAAAATTGTAGCACTTTTTCTATCCTATTTATTTCATTAACGTATGTTCCGAAAGCTCGTATTCCATCGTACGAAACAGGTTCCTGATGCCACCTAAAAATGAGAGTGATTGAGAGGATGCTGATGAAAGGGTATTATAAGTGTTTTTCAACTTTAGTAATGACTCCCTTAATCTGTCATCTGTGTTGAAATCCCCTTCAAATTTATGTTGGTAGTTGGTTAACAGCTCAGCAACAACTTTTAGGGTTTTGTTGTTGTACTCGTCCAATAATTCTGGAACGTATTCATTTTTAATTTTCGCCAGTGCTTTGTCTTTAATGTCCACGAATGCGATTACGAGCATTGTTAAGAAAAGGTGTTGGAGACAGATATGTTATTGGGCTCATTGTTACATTTTCATAAAATTGTAGCAGTTTTCACACTCCAAAACTTCATGATAACGATGCAGGAAGCGAATATCCAATGGGTTTCAATAGTCTTGCGATTTCTTGCAGAAATATGGACTGACCTTGATTGTGGTTGATGTGACAGTTATGCAGATTTGTAGCTACATTGGTCAATCTGATTAATGAAATCCGTTCTTACTGTTTTCGATGTTGAAATTAGTTTCAAATTGAGTTTTGAAATGGCCCAATAAGGTGTTCAAGACTTGAGTTGTGCTACTTTGAATATTAGCTAAAGTGTTGGATAGAGGTTCTTTAATAAAGCTGAATTTTTTCATCTCTCAAATCACGAACTTTAGTTTGAAGCTTCTGGATTGAGGAGTTCAATGGATGGCCGTATTATTGGGCAGCATTTTACACTTTCATAGAATTAAAAAAATCTTCAATCTTTTCTGTTTTCATTACATACACTTCTGGAACTGCATATTCCAATGTGTGAAACAGCGTTCGATTCCCTCCGAAAATGTGTATGATTGCGTCTGCATTGTTGAAAGATTATGGTAAACCATATTCAGCTTCAACAAGGAGTTCCTTACCCTTTCATCTGTGTTAAAATCACCATCAAACTCATGTTTGTAGTTGGCAAATAGCTCATCCGTTGTCGTTTCCGTTTTGCTGTTGAACTCAACCAATAATTGAGGAGACGTATGTGTTGACAATTTTGAGGATGGCTTTGTCTTTAATGTCACGAACGTGGCTTTGCACAGTTGTGAGGAAAGTTGTAAGGAACTCCTTGTTGAAGCTGATATGGTTTACCATAATCTTTCAACAATGCAAGACGCAATCATACACATTTTCGGAGGGAATCGAGACGCTGTTTCACACATTGGATATGCAGTTCCAGAAGTGTATGTAAATGAAAACAGAAAAAGATTGAAGATTTTTTTAATTCTATGAAGTGTAAACAAAATGCTCCAATAATACGGCCATCCATTACCTCCTCAATCCAGAAGCTTCAAACTAAAGTTCGTGATTGGAGAGATGAAAAATTCAGCTTTATTAAAGAAAACCTCTATCCCCAAACCTTTAGCTAATATTCAAAGTAGCACAACTCAAGTCTTGAACACCTTATTGGGGCCATTTTCAAACTCAATTTTGAAACTAATTTCAACATCGAAAACAGTAGAACGGATTCATTAATCAGATTGACCAATTGTAGCTACAAATCTGCATAACTTCACATCAACACCAAATCAAGGTCAGTCCATATTTCTGCAAGAAATCGCAAGACTATCTGAAACCATTGGATATTTCGCTTCCTGCATCGTTTATCAATGAAGTTTTGGAGTGTGAAAACTTGCTACAATTTTATGAAAATGTAACAAATGAGCCCAATAACATATCTGTCTCCAACACCTTTCTTAACAATGCTCGTAATCGCATTCGTGACATTAAAGACAAAGCACTGCGCGAAAATTAAAATGATACGTTCCAAATTATTGGACGAGTACAACAACAAAACCTAAAAGTGTGCTGAGCTGTTAACCAACTACCAACATAAAATTTGAAGGGATTTCAACACAGATGACAGATTAAGGGAGTCATTACTAAAGTTGAAACACTTATAATACCCTTTCATCAGCATCCTCTCAATCACTCTCATTTTTAGGGCATCAGGAACTTTTTCGTACAATGGAATACGAGCTTTCGGGAACATACGTTAATGAAATAAATAGGTAGAAAAAGTGCTACAATTTTATGAAATGTTACAATGAGCAAAATAAGCATACCCGTCTCTCAACATTTCCTTACCAACGTGCTGGCCAAGTTCGTAATATTAAGGAAAATGTAGAGCGCAAAATTATAAGAGAATGCGTTCCTCAACTATTGGAAAAATACAACCGCAAAACAGATGAAGTTGTTGATGAAGTCTTTCCAACTACAATCAAGAGTTTCAGGGGATTTTTACGGAAACGTCCACTTAAGAGAGTCCTTATTAAAATTGAATAGGATTTACAATAAACTTACATCAATGCAGACTCAATCCGATTCAATTTCAGATCAGTAAAAAAAGATTTCTCGCGATGAATCTGCAGTTCCAAACGAGTATTGGAAAATATCAAGAAAAATAGAAAATGTGCTTAAATTCTATGAAATTTGACATTGACAACAATAGCAAGCCATCCTTTACCCTCATCCTACAGAAACTTTCAATCCAAAGTTCGGCGTTGAGGGACAATGTTTCACCTTTATAAAGATACGACTATACCAAATATATTTGCTAATATTTTGGCTATTGTTACCAATCTTGTGAGTGAAGCAGAGAAAAGCTACGTGCAAGAAACTTTTACAATGATTTAAACCGGCTTTCAGTTCCTGGAAAGGTTGGAGTTTTGAAAGTTTACACACAAAGATGCGTCCTTTACGTGAAAAAATGGGAATCAGATGGAAACCCTTCAATAGCAACTGAAATGGGAAACTTTTACTCCAAGCTGGATCGCAAGCATTCCGGTAGACAAATTAGTAGAATTACGACAACTTGAGAACTTGCTTGTATTTTTGGAAGAAGTAACGGCTCTCCAATACAGATGCCTGCTCAAGACTGGCTGAGGATTCCTCTAAAACTAGTTAGAAAGCTCGAATATCTTCATGATTGGTACGATTTTTTAGTGCTGACAGACAATAAGTTCAAGTTGTATACAACTCAAAGGGAGATCCATAATTTACGTACTTCAACAATAGTTTCAAACTTTGAGCTTCAATAAATATTTTAAGAATCATACCAGGTCATTTTTATCGTCAAATATGAGAACATAGCCGAAAACCAAGCAAATGAAGTGGAATAAGGCTGAGCTGCTCAATATAGTTCGGAATGCGTTTGCCTCAACAAAAAATTCGTTGCCTATCACAGGAAGAAAGGCTGTGGTAACCGGAAATTTATCAATTTTACGGACTTTTATGACCTTCTTCAGGTGAGCTTCCTTGTGTTTCTAGTTTGAGAGATGGAAGTCTTTGCAAAGCGAACAAGCTGTTCTTTGACAGGATGTTCAAGCAATAGGCGAGAATGACATCAAATGATAGCGATGTGTGAGGTAATTGACACGAGGACAATTAACTTGAAAGAGCTAAATGGGGAGCCTCATTACCAGCTAAAGCTCAAGGCTCCATTTTATGTATATACTAATAAGAAAATGCTATAACAGTTTATCCGCTGACAAATATTTAAATCTGATTTCTTCCTTTTTCATTTTAAAGCCACTGCCTGGTACGCTGCTGATGGAGAAGCCGGTCAACCAAGGACCGCCAGGTGAAACGCGAGGAAACTTTTATGTCGCATTATGGCAAAATTGTAAATGCCGAAAAACTTACAGTAAATTGAACGAGGCGATGAGGCAGATGAGCAAATGGATAAAGATGGGATGAGAGAGACCCAAAGCAAGGATTTTCTCACCAGATATACTCATTGGGTTGATCTTGGGAGCTAAAGGCCAAGGCATACGAGTATGGAGAACACTATGAACATAGGCACATAATGGCTGGTCAATTTGGTAGGAAGCGGGCAATGGTGGACGGGATCGAATTGGGGTGAACCAGGATACCCTGAACGGTTTCCGTTAGCAATCAAATTCAGCTGATTCCCTGAGTGGTATTTTTTGAGAAGTCAAAGGGGCAAATCTGGACAAACCAGGCAAAGTGGAAATGCCGCGTACCGGTGGTAGCAAGGCCCCACAGTTACTCTGCTTGCGACTTACAGTTTTGTTAAATCACCTATTGGCAGAAAATGCTTGTAGAACATCGCAATGTGTTAGCCAGCACCCAGCGAAGAGAAGGCTAACTGAAGGAACTCAATGGTAAAATTCTTCCAATCCAACAATCCCTCGCATTGACAAATTAACTGGGGGACGATGCTGATTTAGAAGTTTCATAGTTGAGAGTGGAAGCATGAATTAGAAAGTTGTCACTGCTATTATTCCAAACCTTAAATTTCTTTGACATATTGTTTTAAATGAGCTGATAAACCTGGACTTTTACAACAATATTGTTAATTCAAAATCGTCCCCCAGTTAATTGTCCAATGCGAGGATTGTTGGATTGGAAAATTTTACCATCTGAGTTCCTTCCAGTTAGCCTTCTCTTCCTGGTGCTGCTAACACATTGCGATCTTCTACAAAAGCATTTCTGCCAATACGGTATCTAAACAAACTGTAAGTACGCAAGCAGAGTAACTGTGCCCCTTGCTACCACCGTACCGGCATTTCCACCTTGCCTGGTTGTCCAGATTTGCCCCTTTGACTTCTCACCAAAATACCACTCAGGAATCACCTGAATTTGATTGACTAACGGAAAACGTTCCAGGGTATCCTGGTTCACCCCCAATTCCTCCATTCCCACCATTGCCCCCTTCCTCACCAAATTGACCAGCCATTACGTGCCTATGTTCATAGTGTACTCCATACTCGTATGCCTTGCCTTTACGCTCCCAAGTCACCAAATGAGTATCTCTGGGTGAAGGAAAATCCTTCCTTTGGGCGTCTCTTCCATCAACCCCATCTTTTCCATTTGCTCCCTCTTGGCCATCTCCTCCATCCCCTCCGTTCACATTTACTGTAAGTTTTTCGGCATTTACAATTTTGCCATAAATCCCATAAAAGTTTCCTCCGTTTCCACCTGGCCGTCCTGGTTGACCGGCTTCTCCATCAGTAGCGTAACCAGCAGTGGCTTTAAAATGAAAAAAGCACAGAAATCAGATTTAATATTTGTCAACGGATAAACTGTTATAGCATTTTCTTAATTAGTATACATACATAAAATGGAGCCTTGAGCTTTAGCTGGTACATGAGGCTCCCCATTAGCTCCTTTCAAGTTAATTGTCCTCGTGTCAATTACCTCCCACACATCGCTATCACTTTGATTGTCAATTCTCTCGCCTATTGCTTGAACATCCCTGTCAAAGAACAGCTTTTCGCTTGCAAAGACTTCCATCTCTTCCAAACTAGAACCACAAGGAAGCTCACCTGAAGAGGTCATAAAGTCCGTAAACTTGACATAATTTCCGGTTACCACAGCCTTTCTTCCCTGTGATAGGCAACGAATTTTTGTTGAGGCAAACGCATTCCGAACTATATTGAGCAGCTCAGCCTTATCCACTTCATTTGCTTGGTTTTCGGCTATTCTCAATATTTGACGATAAAAATGACCCTGGTATGATTCTTAAAATATTTATTGAAGCCTCAAAGTTTGAAACTATTGTTGAAGTACGTAAATTATGGATCTCCCTTTGAGTTGTATACAACTTGAACTTATTGTCTGTCAGCACTAAAAACTCGTACCAATCATGAAGATATTCGAGCTTTCTAACTAGTTTTAGAGGAATCCTCAGCCAGTCTCGAGTAGGCATCTGTATTGGAGAGCCCGTTACTTCTTCCAAAAATACAAGCAAGTTCTCAAGTTGCCGTAATTCTACTAATTTGTCTACCGGAATGCTGCGATCCAGCTTGGAGTAAAAGTTTCCCATTTCAGTTGCTATTGAAGGGTTTCCATCTGATTCCCATTTTTCACGTAAAGGACGCATCTTTTGTGTGTAAACTTTCAAAACTTCAACCTTTCCAGGAATTGAAAGCCGGGTTAAATCACTGTAAAAGTCTTCTTGCACGTAGCTTTTCTCTGCTTCACTCACAAGATTGGTAACAATAGCCAAAATATTAGCAAATATATTTGGTATAGTCGTATCTTTAATAAAGCTGAGCACATTGTCCCTCAAGACTCGAACTTTGGATTGAAGTTTCTGTAGGATGAGGGTAAAGGATGGCCTTGCTATTGTTGTCAATGTCAAATTTTCATAGAATTTCAGCACATTTTCTATTTTTCTTGTATTTTCCACATACACGTTTGGAACTGCGGATTCCATTGCGAGAAACATCTTTCTTATTCCCTCTGAAATTGAATCGGATTGAGTCTGTATTGATGTGAGTTTATTGTTAATCCTATTCAATTTTAATAAGGACTCTCTTAAGCGGACGTTTCCGTAAAAATCCCCCTGAAACTCTTGATTGTAGTTGGCAAAGACTTCATCTACAACTTCATCTGTTTTGCGGTTGTATTTTTCCAATAGTTGAGGAACGCATTCTCTTATAATTTTGCGCTCTACATTTTCCTTAATATTACGAACTTGGCCATGCACGTTGGTAAGGAAAAATGTTAGAGACGGGTATGCTATTTTGCTCATTGTAACATTTTCATAAAATTGTAGCACTTTTTCTATCCTATTTATTTCATTAACGTATGTTCCCGAAAGCTCGTATTCCATCGTACGAAACAGGTTCCTGATGCCACCTAAAAATGAGAGTGATTGAGAGGATGCTGATGAAAGGGTATTATAAGTGTTTTTCAACTTTAGTAATGACTCCCTTAATCTGTCATCTGTGTTGAAATCCCCTTCAAATTTATGTTGGTAGTTGGTTAACAGCTCAGCAACAACTTTTAGGGTTTTGTTGTTGTACTCGTCCAATAATTCTGGAACGTATTCATTTTTAATTTTCGCCAGTGCTTTGTCTTTAATGTCACGAATGCGATTACGAGCATTGTTAAGAAAAGGTGTTGGAGACAGATATGTTATTGGGCTCATTGTTACATTTTCATAAAATTGTAGCAAGTTTTCACACTCCAAAACTTCATTGATAAACGATGCAGGAAGCGAATATCCAATGGTTTCAGATAGTCTTGCGATTTCTTGCAGAAATATGGACTGACCTTGATTTGGTGTTGATGTGAAGTTATGCAGATTTGTAGCTACATTGGTCAATCTGATTAATGAATCCGTTCTACTGTTTTCGATGTTGAAATTAGTTTCAAATTGAGTTTGAAAACGGCCCAATAAGGTGTTCAAGACTTGAGTTGTGCTACTTTGAATATTAGCTAAAGTGTTTGGGATAGAGGTTTCTTTAATAAAGCTGAATTTTTCATCTCTCAAATCACGAACTTTAGTTTGAAGCTTCTGGATTGAGGAGGTAATGGATGGCCGTATTATTGGAGCATTTGTTACACTTTCATAGAATTTAAAAAAATCTTCAATCTTTTCTGTTTCATTTACATACACTTCTGGAACTGCATATTCCAATGTGTGAAACAGCGTCTCGATTCCCTCCGAAAATGTGTATGATTGCGTCTGCATTGTTGAAAGATTATGGTAAACCATATTCAGCTTCAACAAGGAGTTCCTTACCCTTTCATCTGTGTTAAAATCACCATCAAACTCATGTTTGTAGTTGGCAAATAGCTCATCCGTTGTCGTTTCCGTTTTGCTGTTGAACTCAACCAATAATTGAGGAACGTATGTGTTGACAATTTTGAGGATGGCTTTGTCTTTAATGTCACGAACGTGGCTTTGCACAGTTGTGAGGAAAGTTGTAAGAGATGGATATATTATTGGCGACGTTGTCACATTTTCAAAGAATTGTAGCATGTCTTCACAATGAAGTGTTTGATCTATGAATGTTGGTGGTAGTGAAATTCCAATTGTTTCAGAGAGCCTTGTGAGTTCCTGTGAAAATCTATATTCACTTTGATTTGAATTTAGTGTAAAGTTTTGAAGATTCTTAGCAACATTAGTTAAGCTGATTATTGCATCTTTCCTACTGTTTTCACTACTAAAATTAGTTTTAAATTTAGTTTGAAAACGCCTCATTAACGTGCTCAAGGCTTGATCAGCACTGCTTGTCATATTGGACAAGATATTTTGAATAGAGGTTTCTTTGATAAAACTGAAAACTTCTTCTCTCAAGTCTCGAACTTCAGTGTACAGCTTCCGGATAAATAGGGAAATGGATGGTCTTCTAATTGAAGTCATTGTCACTTTTTCATAAAATCTAAGCACATCTTCTATCTTTCTTGTTTCATTCACATACGCTTCAGGAAGTCCATATTCCATTGAAAGAAACACGTTCTTGATATCATTTGAAAATGGGTTAGATTCAGTTCGCATTGATGAAAGATTGTGGTAAACATTATTCAATTTCAGTAGGGATTCTCTAAACAAAATTTCTGTTTTCAAATCATTTTCAAACTCTTCTTGATAAATGGCAAGCAGCTCATCAACGGCTTCATCCGTAATATTGTTATACTTTTCCAATAATTGAGGAATGTATTCACTCTTAACTTTGAGGAGGGTTTTGTCTTTCAAAGTTATTCCAAAATCGGTGGAAACCGTAGGAGAATACACTAATTTCTTTGCATACAAGTCTGTGATTTTCTCTCTAGCTTCTGTGTAGTACGGCATTTCACTGAAAGCTCCACATTTTGGTGGACCTCGAACGAACCAAATTCTAATGTAGTTTTTGTTACTATCTTGAGCCAACAGCGCTTCAACAAACTGAACTTTTCTTTGAAGCAAACCTACATCTTTATGCTCAGCACCTTCCAATTTTTCTTGAAGTGTGGAATGAAATTCTCGAAGAAAGCCCACCACTCCACTCATTATTCTTCTGTCTGAAACATATTTCCCTTCATCTGAAAAGCTACTGACTTTACTGACAATCAACCCAATAGAATTCCCGAACTTGGTCATATTCAATAAAAATTGAAGCGTGAGTAGCAACAAGTCAAAGTCTAACCTGTCATCCCATGATTAAAGACGAGTGTTTAACAACAAAAAGAAACTTGGCTTGTTCCACATGTTCCGTGATGGCGTGACAAAATACATAGCAGCAATGTCTGAATCAGCTCCTCGGTTGTCATCAAATCCCGGACAATCATAAAAAGACACGTTATTTTCTGGATTACGAACGTATTCTGGAACAAGGGTTTTTGAGTTTGTGGTCGGTAGGCCAATGCGCTGTTGTTCATCAATGATAACCATCTGACCACCGTGAGTTTTGACTGCATGCAGTTGACTCAGGTTTCCATTCAGAGTTTGCGTGATTGTGGTTTTACCGGCGCCTGTATTCCCCAGCATGAAAATAGCTTTCTTGTCAACCCTGTCAAAATATAGTTGTTCCATTCCTCGACTTAGAATCTGCTGTTGTTTATCGTCCTTGTTGGGGATTTGTTTTGTACTGAGATTTTGTGAAAGAGTTGTGGAAGCGACTATTTTTGGCGGAGGGGGTAGCGTGTGACATTTGATTTCTAAGAAATTTTTAAGAAACATAAAACTTGGTGTAATAAAGAAATTACATACAAACTACGCAGATAAATTATTGAGTACGAAAGGTTATTGTATACTTACCTTCTGAACTTTCTGACTGTGTCAGTACCAAGTTTACGTAGTAGGAAAGTAGAAGCACGACCATTAAAGGAAGTGGACACTTTTGCATTGAAACGCCAATGCATTTCATGTTTTTTTGTTTCAAAATGTTGAAGATTGCAAGTTTGCGTGTAGTCTTCAGGATTGAAGGTTGGAATGAAGAAACATGAAGTTTGTGCGCCTTTTATATGACTTGGTATGTTGTTTTTTCTACATCTACTCTGAAGGAAATAAATCACACAGATTCGCCAGTTTAACGAAATTCATGGAATTGAATGAAATTCAGATGTAGAACGTATCGCTATTTTCATCACCAAATATGTCAGCTTGTAAAGTGTCAATGATTGAGAAAGCGGTAGTGATATCGTTGATATAAATATCAAAATCACGCAAATTCCATGCCAGAAGTTCAAACTGCACCTCTTGTTTACATGAAATAACGGTACGAAAGCTTATCTTCCAAGAAAATATTTATGATAATGGATTTCCAGCTAAAAGATATTAAAATGAGACCATAAACAGATTACAGAATTTCGTTGCATTTCCTATGGTTTGATATACGAAATCATCAATTTAAATATTTTGCATTAGAAGAGTTATTCCGATTTTGTCCTTGATCTTTGCTTTTGATGAACATATATTTTGATAAGTAAATCCGTTCTCAAGTTGTCCGGTAGCAGACAAAACAAAGCGATTTGCTTATAAATGGCTCACAGAGATCATGCAAAACATCAATCACCATGAATGTGCATTAAAGAGGTCAGCACATCAAATGTCATTCACTTCTTAACGATAATAACAACTGAGTTCTTTCAGAAACACTTTGGAATTTTTTAAAAGATCAAAATGCAGTGCATGTAACAATATAAACTAAAAGAAATAAAATTGATAGAATTTCTCATGTAAAACTTTTTAAATTGTGTTTTTTTCTCTACTGGTCATGTTGACTTCCGTGGAACTGTTCGACATGTGTGTTTTGTAAGTGCTTTGGATGCTACTATTTGCAGAAGGGTTGAACTCGTCGATTTACAGCAACCAGGTATAGAACAGATATTTCAGTTACTTTTTCATATGCCGTGACTAGTTTCCGAATAGAATTGGACTAGAATCGAAGAAAGAAGTGTATTCAGGGACTACGTATTTAGCTATATCAGAGTATTTGCATATTGAAATTTATTTTCATAACTTGTAGCGCAGCGTCAAGATGTTATTATTTATTATTAAATTTTCAATGAAATTTTCCTATTGTCGAAAACGTAGTTATGCCAAGAGGAGTACGAAAACAAAACCTGTTGTGTTAGTTTTTTCTTAAATTCTGGGAATTTATTATGTCAGCGCTTAAGCAGCTCATCTATGCAATCACTAGATTTATATATCTACTGAAAAACTTTGCAAAATTAATATCGTGTCCTTCCTCATTGTGACAGTTTATCTGCATAGTTTTACTACTGGATTGTTCCGCACTACTAGTAAGTTCTATAATAACGTAAATATTCTTCCTAATAATGTCATTTATAAAAGCGCATCCTTATATCAGATTTTCTTCACCATAATAAGAAACACAGCATGGACTTGGAACTAGAGTAGTTTTAGTTAGTTTTTACTGCATGAAGAGGGCCACATCCCACACACAAATTGCAGAGGATCATAATTATCAAGAGTCAAATGAAATGAACAAATAGTAATAATAATGGAACTATTTTCCCAATATCACCGGATGCTCCTTTGATTAATTTTCTGCCTCGTGCCAGACGTTTGAGCCAGATGTCTGGTTTTAGAGTTCGATGAAAAAGTTTGCCAACTGAACCAAACACTGTGACAAGGAATAACACAACAAAAATGCTCCTGTTTTACATCAGCTCAGTCGAATTTCACCACAAATTATTGACGATTCACTCATATTTTTCTGCTATCAGAGATTTAAATCATTACCTTACACTAAGCTATTACATATCAATGCAACTTAACGTAAAATCTTTTTTAAATTCTTAATTATGAAAATCGTGAAGATTTTGCAAATTACTGCAACACTGTTCACAATTTCACCCATTTCATGCTATCAATCCACCGGCCATCTCGTCTCGTCTTTTCCCCCACCTGAATATCAACTGGAAAGATTACGTGTTATACTTTCACTCCACAAAATCTGTTCAATCTTGATATGCCCCAGATTCATTCCTGTTATCACGGGTCATCTCAATCCAGACTGGAAATGGTTTGAGACGGGAACATTATAAATATTCCAACATATTGAATATCGTCATCACGCCAATCCAATTGGATGAACTATTATTCGTAAATGTTAGAAATGCCGATCATACACTTGGCGACATTCTCGAGCCTTCACAAACAATGTTTATATTTGTGTGGGAAAATACTGGACTTCAATACGATACTCTAGTTCTTACAAAGTGGCCAGATTTTCTGCAAATATTTCCAGCGTTAAAAATCATTCTCTTTGCCGCCGAATTTTGAATATGAAACTTCAATCACTGTAGTTTGTCGAGGATATTGCTCATCTGCTCCAATTATTCTTAGAGATTTCTAGCAGCGTTTTGACCAAAAGATATCCCTCGCTCATCGCCAATTGTTCTGGAATGGAAATAATAAATTACTTCCTGTTGTTTCATATGACAGGAGCAATTTCATCAAAAACACATAAAACCCAACCGTTTGTTTGAGTACAAGAACAAAAATGAATACCATGGCACTGAAGTGATCCTAGTTATCTTGACACCTACAAAAACCTTCCCTCTATTTAACTGTTGGGATGCAATTTAACTGCTTTGACTCCTCAACAATTATATTCTGTGTTAGAAAACCAGGAACGAATGTTCAGTGGCTAAAGTTTACCACATGGCATGAACCATTCCCTCTTGAAATATGGATAGGAATACTCATCATCATATTTGGCACGTTATTCCATTCTTACAAGGTTCACCATCATATTGAATTAGTTGTTGGTGAACTCGTGGGGTATCTTGGGAACATTTTTGGTGCATCGGTCAAACCTCACCATTTCGTTGTGATTTGTTCATTCGCGTTTCTCCTCACGCAGCTCTACTCAAATGGATTTACCAGCATAATTACCGTGGCACAACCATCAAAACAGGTCATTAAAACATTGAAGGAATTTGTAAACCACGGCTATAAAATTATTTATAATCAACCTGAATTCGCATTTTCAGCTCATGTAGTGTACGGCGATGAACTAAAACTATAATTTATCTGTTGAGGAAACGTTTCGGGTGTTTAACTATTCTGTGAATAAATACAATTTTTTAGTCTTATCAACGAGAAACCAAAAACTGGGAAGGGAAGTTTCCACGTCGGTGGCAGAATATTTGTTAGCTTATTTTTCCAATTTGATGCGATCTAAAATCAGTGACAATTTTGAATGTTCCAAACTTGATCAAACTTTTTTTCAAAATATGAACTACTTTTTTCTAAAAACTGAAAATCAATACTGGCTCAAGGTTACAATTCAGAGAATTGTTGCCTCTGGACTATTCTACAAATGGGATGAGTGGTCTATGTGGCATCAAAAGCTGAAAGATAAACTACATTTCAAGGAAATGAGAGGAGACCCTGAAACAGTCAACGGAGCCCAAATTCTTGCGATGATGGTGATGCTGTCGTGTTTGTTGGCAACTTCATTGGTAGCATTTTGTGTAGAAATTAAATTGAAGATACTGGAAAAGTTTTATTATTATTATTATTTATTTTATTCAGACAGGCCAGCATTACAAAAAAAGTAACAAGATCCAATAAGCTAACCTAGAGTACTAATCTAAACTTAAAATTATTACTTACTTAATCTTAGAGTTAGAAATTACAGGAGACTTAAAGCATAAGTAATATAATCATTATCAGCTTTGAATAGTAGATTAGACCACACATTTGCAACATTAGATAGTTGTTTACGAGTACAAAAATTAGTGTAGTATATCGTTTTTAGGATTGAATTAGGAGACTTAGCTATTCTTATGGGAAGTGTGTTGTATTATGTTGTTAGTTTACTACAATGGTTAGAAATCCCTCAAGCTAGAAGTAGGTGTAGAACTATCTTATAATAATATACAGTTTTACGATGTCAATACAGCTTGAAAATTAACTTTTAACACAAGATCTAAGATATGATATGTAAGCCTGTAGCAAATTCTAGATAGAAGACTGGGCATACGTTAGGAATTATGTTACATGTTGACATAGTGCCAGCTCTACTTAATTGTAGTAGAAATTAATTGGTACTGCTTTTTATATGTAGTTGCAAAAACTGATCAATAAAGCACTTAATAATAATTTATACCTTGTTCAAAAGCTGCATCAATAAGTAATAAATTAACCTTAACACTAGTTTTCCCAGCCGTTTCAAATACCCACCTAGTTTTTATTTCAACGTTCACCAGATCTATTCAAGCTTCCTCTTTGTTGGTTACGACTTCCCCTAGACCTGTTGCGTTCCTTGTCTTGGAACCACACCAGCTTCACAAGAGTCATGTCGCATGAATGCGAATTGCGCAGTAGGCTGGAGCTCGTTCTTTTGGAAAGGATGTATTTTTCATAGTCTAAATCATTGTAAAATATTATATGTACTAATAACATATATGCAGCAAGGAAACGTGTGCAAATATAAGCATTTCATATTAGGTTTGCACATGCTGCAAGATATAAGTAGGTATTGTTTCTTTTCTTGGAATTTATGCACATACAATTTGTGCCCTCTCGTTCAGGAGGTTAAAGATAGTCATTGGCATTTGTATTCCAGCTGTGAGACAGTGATAGTGTAGTGCTGCCATTGATTTACTATATTTTCAGAAGCCATGATTGAAATGTGGAAATTTTGCCTGCTCCTGTGTTTGTTGATTTCCCTACTGGGTAAGACATAAAATACAATATAATTGGATAAATGGTAGAAGTTTCTCATGAAAAAATTACGTTTGTTTAAGTCTCCTAACTATAACGTTTGATTCGGCAAAATCGTTTCCACATGAAAGAAATTGCCTCATACAGCTGACAAACAACAGACATTTCACTTGGCCTGAAAGCAGCTACGTTTTACCTACAACATGTCCGATAGGCCAGTTGCATAGGTTTTAAAATCCATATAGTTGCTGTCGAAAGAACAAATCTAAATGCCTGACCAAATAGAATTAGATTTTAGTTCCTCGGTAGGATTTAGCATCAATGTAGCAATAATACGTATGTATTATAACTTCCACACTTGGCAGATGGTTATAACTGTAGGGCATCAAAAATGCTCGTTTTCCAGTGTTCCATCACGGTATATGGGGGCAGAAGATTGGTATTCTGAAGCCTGAATTACAAATGGCTACCCTCCACGTAACTGACTAGAGAATGTGAATCATACTTGTATAAATTCTGAGTAAGGAAGCAATGCCAATGCCCTTAATGCACAAAGTGACGGTCTATTACATGTATGATCTTATAATCTTTTGCTGAGTGGGTAAGTGGGTACGGTATTTAAGTAATACAATAATTCATCCAGGCATTTAGGTTTCAAACTTTGGAAATTGCAATTAAATTTATCAATGCCAGTTCGACTTAAAAATTGTAAAATCTTTCGGTTTATAAACACCTATTGCAATAAAAAATGCATCAAAGACGGATACTAGGTTTGAAACTGTTATGGACTGCATTTCCATTTATGTACATGAAAATGCATGACAATATCCTCGAGTATGTTTAGCAAACTAGTCTTTAAGTAACTGTTTTTATTTATTGTTGGAAACTGAGTTCAATTAATTCACTTTATTCATTTGAATGCATTGCAGGTTTTGGGAAGCAGGATAAGCCAAGAGATGACAAAGAATTATATGAACAATTTTTAAGACTTCAAACACATCTTTTAAACTCACCAATAGTGAATGACAGCAGAGGATGCAGATGGAGGCAAGAGTCCCATCGGCTTAACGAAACCCGTTTTTTCTTTTACGAATTCTTGGATAGAAAGGATGTGGAGGCTAACTTTACGGTTGCGCGTGAGTTTTGTAACAAATTAAATGAAAAAGGTGAAAATTACACAGGAAAATGGCGGCTTGCTAGAGTTGAAGAACTTACCACATTCCGGATAATAGCAAACGATTTGGAAGAGCTAGCAAGATATCATAGAAACCATTCCGGCACAGGTTTCAAGGACTCGTGGTGTAAGTTTTTTACAGGGTTTTTGTTGCCAAATCTTATTGATTAGTTAGACAAGTTTACATATAATTAATTAATTTTTATCAGATTGGATCGATGCCTACTTTAATTACACAACCAAGTTGTATCAAAACTCTGATGGAGAAGTGCTGAAATTCAATAGCGTCTTGTTGTACCGCCATAATAGACCACTGGTAAAAAATAAATAGTATAACTCGTGTGTTTCTTCAAGTTGCACAAGAAAATATTATTTTAAAGGGGATTGGGGCCCATGAAGTACACGATAAGCCATTCAACTTGAAAGAAAATGTTATAGGCACGAACCCGCGGCAGTGCTTAACGTTTACACTTCCTTGGCCAAATGAAGCTGAAAAGAGTAATTACAAAGGCAGAAAATTGTATGAGGTCCATGGAATTTTATTTATTATCAAACAGCTTTATACAAGACAGCAGTAAATACTAATTCTTCAATTTCAGTGGCAACCAAGCTAGTTTTGATGAAAGAGCTTGCGAATCTGTTCAAAAGTTTAAACCCCTGTGTGAAAACATTGATCCAAAATGTCGGTACGCGGAGGATATCCGCAACTTCAATTATTTTCCAGTTGAAGGTTAATTTTAAAGATTTTAGTCTGGTTCTGTACTAATGAATACTTCAAACTACCAATGTGTTATTTGATAACAGGGTACGCTCAGAGAAGTTACGTCCATGACGGCATGTGGATTTTCGCAAATCGAAGGTTTCTTGTAAATTTGAAACCGGTAAGTATTCCATTATCTCTCGAACATTGAACGCATTACATTTTGGAAATGTTGTGTCGAAAGGTGTTGTTTTTTATTTTCCTTAGCGCAATAAAACGGAGTCAGAAGAACTTTGCAAATCCCTGAAGACCAAGTTATATACACCGGACGCTAATGATGCTTGTATAATACCATATCTCAAATTATGGAACATACGTACGTCATTTACAAATGGGAGCCTTACACTATAATTACAATACTATAATTTTTTATGGGTGTCATTAAATGGGTGTTATACTAGGTTTGACATCGTTTCATTTTTGGACAAGTCTCAAAGCAAGGTACCATAAGGAACAGAAGTATTCCTGGATGAAATACGAGAACGGTTCGTACTTTGCACTATCTAAGAAAGGCAGTTATGTAGCTCAAAATTTGACTTTGGACTTGGATGCCCGAGCTAAGGAACTTGAATGGGGCCCAGACGAAGAACAGAAGGGATCAATTAAACACGATTTTTCCCTCTGTGTAACTGCTAATTGGGGCTATGAGTATGAAAACGAGACTGCGTGGGTAGGCAACTATGATTGGAATTTTCTCGTGTTTGCATTTGCAAATTGTAGACTTTACATGGGAACTATATGCGAGCCCCTTGAAGTGGATCATCAAGGTATTATAAATTACATTTAAACTCAGCCGTGATTAAAATGAAAGGTACAGGAAATACATTTAAGATTAATATTACAGATGCTCACAAGTGTAATTGGAGCCAGGCTGGACAGCCAATTATGAGCGTGCAATTTAACTACACTGCAGTAATAGATTTTGGTTTTAAGGGGTCTGGAATCTTTCGAAGTACCTACAAAGTAATAAAATCAAATTTTGTACAGGTTTAAACAATCATACAAATTTAAAGCTAAAATAATATATATTTTACTTTCAGCAACAATTTGGGCAGCACATTTGTCAAACACCGGACAACATGATAAAAGGAATAGATTTTGAAATCACGTTTGACGACTATGATTATCATTTGATCACGGAGAATAAACTTAACAACAAGGACACATATTATTATGACTATTTCGAGCCCTACTGGGTTATAGATCACAGGGTTAGTGAAGAGGACTGGTTCAAGAATGCCACAATAGACACCGAAGGGTGTCTAGTGTCACAAGCTGTAAAATATCTACCACATCAGGCGATCAAATCGCCTTCAAAAGGGAAATTAAGGTTGTCAACTGTTTAGAGTGGCACTTTTACCTTTGCGGACCCGATGTATTCGAAAATGAACTGTGAGGGGCAACTGTATAGCTGAAATGCATTTTATAATAAAATAATGTAATCGTCTCGGAAACCTGAAATAAAATATTTATAATTCTCATTTATACCTAGACTTGCTGTTAAATTTAGATTTGGTTTTTTGGAAGTGTTATTGGAAAGAAGCATTAAATTTATGCAACCATCTTCACATAAGATCAGTGAATATGCATCTATTTTTTGCTTGTCTATTGTACGCTCTGTCGAGCCAAATCTTGGGTATGAAGCAGACTAAACTGTTTAGTGACACGAGAGGTATTGCATATCCATTTCCAAACGTTTAAGTATGTAATATAAAATGGATGCCATTTCTCTGCAAGTTTGACTTGACAGCCACAAAACAAATTACAGTGTGTGTAATAAATAATTATAATAGCAGGTATAGTTCAGTTGTGTGCTATTGTAGCTTCTGAGTTCAGTCTAAATGTCTAAAAAATTAAATATTTAAAGAACCCCGATAATTAAAATTGTAAAACGAAAATATTGTATGGGAACATACAGATATGAAGATGATATTCCATATTTCAAAACTAGGTATTGTATTGCAATGAAAAAGAATAATAATCATGATTTGATTTGAGTATTTCCACCCTAGCTTCAATTCTTTTCAATTTATAAGTTGAGTAATATTTGAAGCATTAAAAACTGAGAAATAGTGCATAATATCGTACGTTTAAACCTGCCTATTCATTCACCTGACAATAATTTCAACCGTGGTCGCACACCTCAGTTTTTAACACCAGGTAAGTTACTGCAGAAATGATGTACATAAAGATTACTACCAAATAAGTATTTATTCTAGCTAACAATTCAAAAATGAAATCAAAGCTTCCGTTAAAAAAATATACTCTGATTTCAAATATGTATGTTTTGGACAAGCGTAACGTGGAGAAACAGTCAACAAAATTTTGATCGTCCACGGCATTCGAGAATGCATAAAATGCAAAGTATTCGTGACAAACTCAGTTGATGCGTTGACCTCTTTAAAGCACATTCATGCTGCTTGGTTGCGTGAAGCTTTCGCATGATCTCTGTGGGCGATTTAGTAGTTATAAGTAATTAATTTGTTTTGTCTGTCGCGTCAGTTCGGTTGATGACATGAGAACTTGAGACCGGATTAACTTCATTAAAATATGCATTCACCCATAAAAAGTATAGATCAAGGTCAAACAGGGTTGTATTGATGCTGAGCTATCAAATATGTTATTGTGAGTGAAAAGGCCTGAAGAATGTTTTTTAAATATCATATCTTTCCTCATTACGACCTTGAATCAATATGCTGGTAAATTTTACTCAAATTTGCGAAATAAAAAGGTTAGGTATAGTTACCCAATCTGTTTATAGTTTGCGTTTAAAACGACAATTTAGTTTTATTGTTATTGCTATAGGAAAAATCACCAAAAATTTTAGTCTTGTTTAGCTGGTGAGATAATGAATTATCTGGCATATATTATTGCTAATGAGGCAGTTGAACAGTTTTTTCAAGTAAAAAAGAGGTGCAGTTTGAACCTTGGTATGCAATTAGTAAGAAAGTTAGCTTTATACCAATCTTTTCATTTCACGTTCGCGATTATAAAAACCCACCAACTAGCATGTAATTCGTTCCAATCCAATTTTTTACCCCGAAGGCTGCACAAGAATTGATATTTTGATGATTTCCAAAACGCAGCACAACAATGAAAACTTCAAAATTATTTTTCATTAAAAAACCGGCCACTTACATTCACGGTCTTAATTTTACTTTCCAATTTTGCAACCTCGGTTGTGACACAATCAGAAAATTCAGAAGGTAAGTAAACGTTCATTAATT
This sequence comes from Orchesella cincta, assembly GCA_001718145.1. NCBI lineage: Eukaryota > Metazoa > Arthropoda > Collembola > Entomobryomorpha > Orchesellidae > Orchesella > Orchesella cincta. The sequence goes on from LJIJ01001784.1 coordinate 29,828, forward strand.
AAAATTTTCAATTAGTCTGTACACTTATAATACACTATTTCATACCGAATACCAATACGACTGAAACACGAAATGTTACCTAGAATGCGAAACGCTGCCTCCTCCACCGAATTTACCTGTTTTCCACAACGCCTTCCCGATCTCTTTCAACAAATTCCAACAGGATAATAAACAGCAACAAATGCTAAGTCGAGGAATGGACCAAATCTATTTTGACAAGAATGACAGAAGAGCCATTTTCATGCTGGGAAATACAGGCTCTGGCAAAACCACAATCACACAAACGCTGAATGGAAACTTGAATCAGTTGCGTGCAGTTCTTACGCAGGGTGACGATCTTGTTATTATTGATGATCAAAATCGCATTGGCCTACCGACCACCAAATCCAAAACTCTAGTTCCAGAATACGTTCGTAATCCCGAAAATAACGTGGCTTTTTATGATTGTCCGGGTTTTGATGACAACCGAGGAGCTGAGTCAGACATCGCTGCCATGTACTTTGTCAACGCCATCACGGAACATGTGAAGCAAGCCAAGTTTTTGTTTATTGTGACTCACTCCTCATTAAAAATGGGACATGACAGGTTACTTTGACTTGTTGGCTACTCACGCTTCCAGTTTTTATTGAAAATGGCCAAGTTTAGAAATTCAATCGGGCTAATTGTCAGCAAAGTTGGTAGCTATTCACCTCAAGGAAGGTATATTTCAGACAATAAGGTGATGAGTGGAGTGGTGGGCTTTCTACGAAAATTTCATTCCACACTTCGAGAAAATTTGGAATGCTGAGGGCAAAGATGTGAATTTGATTCAAAGAAAAATTCAGTTTGTTGAAGCCCTATTGGCTCAAGATGGAAATGGAAACTTTAAAAATTTGGTTTGTGCGGAGTCCGCCAAAATGTGAGCTTTCAGTAAAATGCCGTATTATAGAGAAGTTCGTAGAAAATTACTGACTTGTACACAAACAAGTTAGTTTATTGCCCCTACGGTTTCTACCGATTTTGGCATCACTTTGAAAGACAAAACGCGTCTAAAAATTAGTAGCGAATACGTTCCACAATTAATGGACGAGTGTAAAAACAAAACGGAACAAGCTTTTGATGAATTGTTTGCCAAATACCAAAATAAATTTGAAGAGGATTTCAACAAGGATGACAAATTAGAGGATTCCCTTTCCAAGTTGAATAACGTTTACCGTAATTTAACATCAATGCTGACCAATCCATTTCATTTACCAAGGCATCAAAAAGTTATTTCTCACGATGAAACAGAAAGTTCCAAAAGTGTATGTAAATGAATTGAGTAAGACAGGAAAAGTTATTAAATTCTATGAAAGGTGACAAGTCCAAAATAGAAAAACCATCCAATCAATCGCAAGCTTTCCAATCGAACGTGGCGAAACTTGAGAAGACGAAGCGTTTAACGTTATTAAAAATACAAAAGTTCCAAACACATTTTCTAAAGTTTCGGGAATTGTTACAACTCTTGTGGAAAAAGCGGAGGAAATATACACTCGAGACTATTACACTGATTTGAGCAGGGTTACAATGTCTGCAAAGGTTGACGTTTTGAAAAATGACGCACGAAAGTTGCTGCTTTTATGGAACAAATGGGAATCAGGCATTTATCCTACAATATCAACTGAAATTGAAGAAGTTTACTCCCAACTGAGCTACAGGATTCCACGCGGAACAAATAACAGAATTGGGGCGACTTGAGAATTTGCTAAATTTTTTGGGAAACGTAATGAATGCTCCAATTCAGAAACCCACTGGAGAATGGCTGAGAATTCCTCTTGCATTTATTACTAAGGTTGGATACCTTCGAGATTGGTACGAGTTTTTAGTGCTGACAGATGATAAATTGAAGTCATACGAAACTCAACGGGAGATCAGTGGTTTGCGTGATTCAACTACAGTTTCAAACTTTGGTTTTGCAGTGAAATATTTGAAAACCATTCCAGGGTCATTTTTATCATCAAATTATTGAGAATATAGCCGAAAATCATGTAAATGACGTTGATAAAGCTGAGCTGGTTGAATATAGTTCAGAATGCGTGCTCCCCAACAAAGTTTCAGTGCTTATCTAACGGACGAAAGGCTGTGATAACGGGAATCTATGTAAAGTTCACGGACTTTATGACTTCTTCAAGTGAACTGCCTTGCAGTCCGAATTTGAAAGAGCTGGAAATTTTTGCAAGTGAAAAGCTGTTTTTTGACAGCGATGTTCTTGCAATGAAGTCATGGGGTGGATATGCCATTGTCGATTTAGAATTACAGAGATGTGTGGGGAGTAATTAATAAGAGGACAATTAACCTACAAGGAGTAAATGGAGAGGCTCATGTACCAGCTAAAGTTCAGGGCTCCATTTTATGTATGCATTTTCAATATAAACGCAATTACAGTTTATTCATTGGCTAATTAATAACTTGGTGTTTTAATTTAAAGCCGTTGGTGGCCATGCTGCTGACGGAGAAGCCGGTCAACCAGGACGGCCAGGTGGAAACGGAGGAAACGTTTATGGTATTTATGGCAAAATTGTAAATGCTGAAAAACTAACAGTAAATGTAAACGGAGGGGATGGAGGAGATGGCCAAGAGGGAGCAAATGGAAAAGATGGGGTTAAAGGAAGAGACGCCCAAAGGGGAGACTTTCCGACACCTGGAAATGCTCACACAGTAATTTGGGAGAATAAAGGCCCGTCAGATGACTTTTTGATACACTATGAGCATAGGCATGTTAATGGCTGGTAAATTGGGGGGAGGAAGGGGGGCAATGGTGGAAATGGAGGAAGTGGAGGTGATCCAGGATATCCTGGAACGTTTTCCGTTAGTAAATCACATTCAGGTAATTCCCAGAGTGGTATTTTGGTGAGAAGTCAAAGGGGGCACCCTGGAAAACCAGGAAGGGAGGAAAAAAGGCTCTAGGGGGGCCGAATGGCATAGTTTTTCCTGAATGCTGGCCACCCCATTACGCGGTCAACTTGGCATTTCCCTTTCCAATATGGTATAAACAGAGTTGTAAGTACGCTTTGCAGGAAAAAACTATGTCCCTTGCGGGCCCTAGAGCCTTTTTCCTCCTTCCCTGGTTTCCAGGGTTGCCCTTTGACTCCTCACAAAATACACACTCTGGGAATTACCTGAATGTGATTGCTAACGAAAACGTTCCAGGATATTCCTGGCATCACCTCCACTTCCTCCATTTCCACCATTGCCCCCTTCCCCCCCAATTTACCAGCCATTACATGGCCTATCTCATAGTGTATAAAAGTCATCTGACGGGCCTTTATTCTCCCAAATTACTGTGTAAGCTATTTCCAGGTGTCGGAAAGTCTCCCCTTTGGGCGTCTCTTCCTTTAACCCATCTTTTCCATTTGACTCCTCTGCCTCTCCATCATCCCCTCCGTTCACATTTACTGTTTTAATTTTCAGGATTTACAATTTTGCCATATGGCAATAAAGTTTCCTCCGTTTCACCTGGCAGTCCTGGTTGACCGGCTTCTCCGGTCAGGCAGCATGGCCAACAACGGCTTTAAATTAAAAGACCGAAGTTAATTAGCCAATGAATAAACTGTAATTGCCGTTTATTATTGAAAATGCATACATAAAATGGAGCCCTGAACTTTAGCTGTTACATGAGCCTCTCCATTTACTCCTTGTAGGTTAATTGTCCTTTTATTAATTACCTCCCACACATCTGCTGTAATTCTAATCGACAATGGCATACCACCCCATGACTTCATTGCAAGAACATCGCTGTCAAAAAACAGCTTTTCACTTGCAAAAATTTCCAGCTCTTTCAAATTCGGACTGCAAGGCAGTTCGCTTGAAGAAGTCATAAAGTCCGTGAACTTTACATATATTCCCGTTATCACAGCCTTTCGTCCGTTAGATAAGCACTGAGTCTTTGTTGGGGAGCACGCATTCTGAACTATATTCAACAGCTCAGCTTTATCACGTCATTTACATGATTTTTCGGCAATGTTTATCAATGCTTTGATGATACAAAATGTCCTGAGATGGTTTTCAAAATATTCATTGGCAAAACAAAGTTTGAAACTGTAGTTGAATCACGCAAACCTGATCTCCCTTTGAGTTTCGTATGACTTCAATTTATCATCTGTCAGCACTAAAACTCTACCAATCTCGAAGGTATCCAACCTTAGTAATAAATGCAAGAGGAGTTCTCAGCCATTCTCCAGTGGGTTTCTGATTGGACGCATTCATTACGTTTTCGCCAAAAAATTTAGCAAATTCTCAGTCGCGGCGCAATTCTTGTTATTTGTTCCGGGAGTCCCGGCTGTAGCTCAAGTTGGAGTAAACTTCTTCAATTTCAGTTGATATTGAAGGGTAAATGCCTGATTCCATTTGGTTGCGTAAAAGAAGCAATTTTTGTGTGGTCGTTTCTCAAATTCAACCTTTCGCAGAGCATCGTAACCTGCTCAAATGCAGTGTAATAGTTTGCGAGTGTAGTTCCTCCGGGCTTTTTTCAGCAAGAGTTGTCACAATTCGCGCGAAATTTGTAGAAAATGTATTTGGTAACTGTTGTTATTTTTAAGTAATGTTAAACGTTTGGCGTCTCTCAAGTTTCGCACGTTCGATTGAAGCTTGCGAATTGATGGAGAAATGGATGGTTTTTCTATTGTGGACATTGTCACCTTTTCATAGAATTTAATAACTTTTCCGGTCTTACTCAATTCATTTACATACACTTTTGGAACTTTCTGTTTCATCGTGAGAAATACCTTTTTGATGCCCTTGGTAAATGAAATGGATTTGGTCAGCATTGATGTTAAATTACGGTAAACGTTATTCAACTTGGAAAGGGAATCCTCTAATTTGTCATCCTTGTGAAATCTCTTCAAATTTATTTTGGTATTTGGCAACAACTCATCAAAACAGCTTGTTTCGCGTTTTGTTTTTTACACTCAGTCCATTATTGTGGACGTATTCGCTACTAATTTTTAGACGCGTTTTGTCTTTCAAAGTGATGCCAAAATCGTGGAGGCATAGAAGCATAGATAATTGTTTGTGTACGTCAGTGCTACGTTTTGTTTTACAATGTTTTTCTTACGAACTTCTCTCTATAATACCGGCATTTTACTGAAAGATCCACATTTTGGAGGACTCCGCACAACCAAATTTTGGTAATAGGCTTCCATTTCCATCTTGAGCCATAGGGCTTTCACAAACTGAATTTTTCTTTGTGAATCAATATTCACATCTTTGACTCAGCATCTTCCAAATTTTTTCTCGAAGTAATGAAATTTTCGTAGAAAGGCCACACTCCACTCATCACCTTATTGTCTGAATATACCTTTCTTGAGGTGAATAGCTACTGACTTTGCTGACAATCAGCCCGATTGAATTTCTAAACTTGGCCATTTTCAATAAAAACTGGGATGCGTGAGTAGCCAACAAGTCAAAGTCTAACCTGTCATGTCCCATTTTTAATGAAGAGTGTGTCACGATAAACAAAAACTTAGCTTGCTTCACATGTTCCGTGATGGCGTTGACAAAGTACATGGCAGCAATGTCTGAATCAGCCCTCGGTTTGCTCAATCAAAAACCCGGACAATCATAAACAAGCCACATTGTTTGGATTACGAACGTATCTCTGGAAGCTAGGGTTTTGGATTTGGTGTCGGTAGGGGGCCAATGCCGATTTGATCATGCAAATAATAAAACAAAGGAAAATTTTTTCCGTCCCCCAAAACCCTGCGTAAGAACGTGCACGGCAATTTGGTTCAAGTTTCCGAATTCGCGTTTGTGTAATTGTGGTTTTGCCCGAGCCTGTATTTGCCATGCATGAAATGGGCTTTTCTGTCATTCTTGTCAAAATAATTGGTCCATTCCTCGACTTAGCATTTGTTGCTGTTTATTATCCTGGTTGGAATTTGTTGAAAGAGATCGGGAAGGCGTTGTGGAAACAGGTTTTAAATTCGGGGGAGGAGGCAGCGTTTCGCATTCTAGGTAACATTTCGTGTTTCAGTCGTATTGGTATTCGGTATGAAATAGTGTATATAAGTGTACATACTAATTGAAAATTTTAATTATGAACGTTTACTTACCTTCTGAATTTTCTGATTGTGTCACAACCGAGGTTGCAAAATTGGAAAGTAAAAATTAAGAACAGTGAAATGTAGTGGCCGGTTTTTTAAATGAAATAATTTGAAGCTTTTCATTGTTTGTGCTGCGATTTTGGAAATCATAAAAATATCAAATTCTGTGGGGGCAGCGCTTTGGGTAAAAAAATTGGACTGGAACGATTACATGCTAGTTGGGTGGGTTCTTATAATCGCGAACGTGAAATGAAAAGATTGGTATATGGCTAGCTTTGCTTACTAAGTTGGCATACAAGGTATCCAAACTGGCACTCTTTTTTCTTGAAAAAACTGTTCAACTGGCCTCATTAGCAATAATATATCCCAGATTATTCATTATCTCACCAGCTAAACAAGACAAAATTTTTGGTGATTTTTCGGCTTATAGCAATAAGCAATAAAACGTAAATGTCCGTTTAAACGCAAACTATAAAGCAGATGGGTAACTATACCTAAACGGCTTTTTATTTGCGCAAAATTTGAGTAAAATTTCGCAGCATATTGATTCAGGTCGTAA
>LJIJ01001785.1:0-36411 GCA_001718145.1 Orchesella cincta
ACGCGCGTTTACTCTAGCGGTTCGTTCGCACTGGTCCAAACTTGGGGCAGTTTTGCTGAATCACTCAGAGTTACTTGAGCACCAAGAAGTGCTGCAACCACACCAGGAAGTGCCGTACCTGTTTCAAAAGTAGTACTTTTATATTGAATGCAGTTTACTTTGAGTATTATTATGATACTTGAATAATGAATAAAGACTCGAATATTGACATTTTAAACTAAAAGAGTACCTGCTCCTAGTTCCAGAACCTGCAAAAGTATAAGAATATTTATTTAAATTAAATCTTGATCAAACTCAAGACAAGACAAAATAGTTAACAATCAAATCAATCACAACTTACGATTGAATGACGGAGCTACTGATTCAAAACATTGTAAATAAAAGTGTACTCACACGTTTGCCTGGAAGATATTGCCGGTGTTCATATAAGTACCAAGCAAGTATTGGTGCGGATGGCCAAACGTAGAGGCCGTAGCTGGCTTGCATTCTCTGCAAAAATCAACATCAGCGTTACTGTGTGTTATGTGTTATTGCATGTGTTCAAAATATTAGATTAGAACTTTACTAGAAAAGGCCCGTTGAGATAGAATTATATGGAATATACCAATCGATTGGAAATTTTTAATGAGTAATTATCTGTCATTGGTCTGTTGCCGAAACCCATTTATTTTCAGAAAATTCAGTCAACCGGGCTCATGTTAGTGATGAAACATGGTGCCCTGTACACAATTAAACTTTGATGACCAAAATGTATCGTTTTCGTAGCCTTGTACACACTTTTGTCATATTCATTAACCAAGGAACCTAACCTGATGTTTCAAAGGTTAAACTAATAGTAGGTAATAGTAGGAATATACTAAAATATTAATGAATGCCTTTTGGGTTTGGGTGGCATATTAAAAAAAGAAATTAGAAAGTTTAAAAAGGGAGAAAGAAAAGATCCATTTGGTGAACAAACTCAATTTTACAAAAATTGGACTAATAGAAATATGTGGACGTGGACTCCATGCATGGTGGCGTTATGTAAATATGAATAAAGTTGGATTCGGAAATCATCAGAAGAGAAGCATCAGATGCTGATAAGTCTGAAAAAATCTAATCATGAACGCAGCTTTACTGACTAATAAAAGTTTGTAAGCTAACCTTCTTCATTATTCTATTCACAACAACTTTATCCGAACTTCCTGTAAGTAAAAGTCATGCAAAAATGTGGTAATAGATAAATACTAATTTTATTGTCGATGGAGTATCAATCTGTGCATAAAAAATAACTACTGTTGCTATAATTGAAACTACGAGGAAAGGTTCTAAGATGTAAATGTAAGTAATGCCCAATCTGCCAAACCTGGGAATCCAATCTAGTCCTATTATATTGCAACACATTTTTTTTCACTAATCCTCATATCTATATTAATTGGTAGACCTCTGTGAGTTTGTATGAATGAGTGCTCTCCAGCCGCACACAGCAAACATTTTGCACTATTATTACTGCACATATGCATTACTACTTATACTAGTTAATACTAGTCAATGATTTTTATAGCAAAATTGGGCATGCTGTGTGGTCATTTATTGAGGTTCATTATTTAGCCACATCATTGCTCTTGGTTAAAATATTTTATTAGTTTTAAAACTGAAAACAGCAGTTGTCATCTGCACTTTCGGCAAGCTAACATAGTTTTCCGAAGTGGGCATGCTGTAATTCCGAATCCCATTTTGCGAAGTACTAGGTTTCAATGTACGCATTGATGAAGATAGAATAAGAGGTGGCTTTATATACAAAACGCTTTAAAAGATAGATGTTTGACTGCATTTAACACTTCACGATATGCACCTGGCTTAGCCTTGAGGCTATAAACAATCCTCACAATGCTAAAATGCATTTCCTCAATCAAGTTTACATGGCTTGTGGCAGTTGCAACTTGCAAAGCATTTGAAGTGTACACACTCTCCTACCTCCTTACCATCTCCACGAGCTTGGCATGAGAGTTTTTACGTTGCTCATTGCTGTTCTCTGTCTGTACATGCATACTAGTACATACAGTGCAAGAAACAACAACATCCGCAATGATTTAATACATAATACAAGAAGGGGATGCGGAAAAGAAAGCTTGATATTTATCATTTATTCCAAATCTATGCATGAGATTAGTAGTATACAGGTGACGAGTTAGCAAGCAAAATGCTAAAAAGTGTTATGTGAAGAGATTTACGGTTATGCCTAATAGTTTGAATTTTAACAAATATAATAGAACAAACGTTGTGATTCATGAGGATGAAATTCATATAGAAGTATATATGCTGTTAACTAACCATGACATTTTCATGAAGATAAAACCGTTAAAACTAATTATATTGTGTATAACCTATGGAGAATAAGTACAATTATTCAACTCAATTCTTACCTCTGGTACGATTACTTCAAGAACATCCAGATCCGACATAGTTCGAGAAGCAGTTCTTAAAATACTTGAGTCATCATCGGATCGTTTTTTTGAACGAAATACAAAGCGTTTGACAGGGTTCAGTGGGGGATCCATTATCATTCCAGAAGGAGATTGTAAATTTTGAGGGTGAATATCTCCTGACATACGGGGTCCAAACTCCACCGCATTGTTCACGTTCGGAAGTGAAGCATCTTCTAAAGGAGACGTGCTGTTATTGATTATAACACTATTAAGTTTTGGGGATTCGTCCATGATCAGGCAGGTAGGACTAAATTCCGGGTTTATAAAGTACCCAACACATAAAAAAATTTAGATTATCATTTTGTTGTGTTATTAAATGCACCGTCTAAAAACTATTAATATTCACACTGTCTTGATACACATTGGTTGGTTTGGTTCTGTTCGCTGTTGTGATTCTGTTTGTTTGGATTAATCCCGCAGGGTATCTTTGTCAAGGTCATCATAAAGCAAGAAGAATGCGTGGAAGAGGATACACCATAGAATATGTACAAGAGCATTTTACATTATATGATTACGTCTGGGTTGGCTAACACTATTGATGTCAAATCAAGAAAGAAGTTGGAGCTTTCAAGATGCGTTTTCTGAATTAGTTTGCAGTGCAGAAATAAAATCTTCGCTATTGGGGTGAAAGTTGGAATCCTTTCAATGGCATTTACGTTATAAGTGATTATATGTTCATCTTCATTAACGGGAATGGGAGGCAAGTTTTACAACGTGTACCAAAAAATGTCGTGAAGTGCAAGCGCAACCTATGCATATTCAGCGAAAATGGATGTGAATATACCAACAGAACGTTCCGCGCCGGCTCAACCACAATACAGTACTAAAAGTCCTTCAATCGGGACTTCTAAGTTGCGGAAAAGCAGAGTAGCCACCGTCAAAAGTAGTAGCAGTACCTCAGACATTTCTGTCAGAATTAAAAGTGAAAATGACGGAAAACCAGAGGACAGAGAAAATGCTGAGGAGGATGGCATCGAAGTCTTTAGATTTGACAGAAATAGTTTAAAACTGAGATGTGAAAAGATATCGCCCAAACAGTTGAATGCTAATACGGAAGCAAGAAAGAATCATTTGCATTTGGAACAAGCAAAAGCTAAATTGAAGGAAGGAATAAAATTGGAAAAACATAATGACAACAGTTCCTCAAGTCTGTCTACTTCAAGCAATTTTGACAGCGATTCTGAAGAGAGTGAGTCATCCTCCAGCACATCAAGTTCATCGTCCAGCTCTTCCAGTAGCAGTTGTAGCAGCAGTTCCTGTAACTCTTCATCTTCATCCTCGGATGCAAGTAGTAGTTCCTCTAGTAAAATCAGTAATAATACTGTTTTTAATGAAGAATCTAAGAAAAGAACTACAGCTAACAATAAGTGTATTACCATACCAAAGAAACCCGATCTCGCCGTTACGGAAAGCATCATAGCAAATATTGTCCCTTGTGTGAACAGAATAGATCCAGAGCCATCCGGACGAGGTACTATTTCGCTGGGTTGTGACGATGCCGATATAGAGGAAACAATTAATGTAGAGGATTTAATACAAAAGCGAAGTAAGCTACGAAAGAATAGTCGCTGGGCTGATTATGTCGGAGGGCGCAAGTCAAGTCGGCTAGCTCCTAAAACTTCATTTTGCAATAAAAAATATGAAGCTCAGATCAAGAAACGGGTAGGCTAACGTTTCTTATATAAAAATGAATATTATTATGCAAAATTTTGTGTAACGTATGCAGAACACCATGAAAAGTGCTAAATAATGTTGATGATTAATGAAATCTTAATTCGCAGCTAATGACATTGCTCAAGCGAAGTCCCACTGAATGGACTGATGATGAACGCACAACAATTCAGTCTTTCCCGCAGTTGGTCTTGGAAGTCTCAAAGTTGGTAGAAAAGCGACTTCATAAAAAAGAAATTGCATCCGAAAGAACCAAAGAATTGGAAGATGCACCAGAGGTCTTGGACATGAAATGTTCACAACTGGCTTCTGTAATTTCACGTGCCCGCTATCTAATTATCTATACTGGTGCTGGCATATCGACTTCAGCCAAGATCCCTGATTATCGTGGACCAAATGGAATTTGGACATTGTTACAAAAGGGAGAAGAAGTAGCTCAATCACTCACAGACTTTTCTCAAACGGCAGATCCGACTTTCACCCATATGGCTATTAAGGAACTGTGGGACAAAAGGGTTGTAAAACACATAGTTTCCCAGAATTTGGATGGGTAATTAATACTATAATAAAAAGTTAACAAATATAACATTATTTATTAACTTGTGCAGTATGTGGTTTCAACAACTGATGGTGTTTCAACACTCAATTGTTGTGTTACAAACTGTGCAAAGAATTCTACGTCTAAACGATACGATAAGCTGAAACTTGGTTTAATTTTTCATGTTTAACAGACTTCATCTACGCTCAGGTATTCCGAAAACGGCTTTAAGTGAGGTACACGGAAATATGTACGTTGAAGTTTGTGTGAAATGCGGAAGGGAGTTCATACGACTCTTTGATGTTACTGAGAACACTCGAAGACACCATCACAAAACTGGTCGATATTGTTACCATTGTGGAGCAAGCTTGATTGACTCGGTTGTTTTATTCGGAGAAAAAGGTGCTTTGCGGTGGCCACTCAATTGGGCAGGAGCAGAGTATCATGTGGATAAAGCTGATGCGATTTTGTGCTTGGGTTCTAGTCTCAAGGTTTGAATAATATTATCAGTGATATTCGCAAAGCCCTCCTTTTGTACATAAACTGGAATATTATGATATCAAATGCTTTTTCAATTTGTAATGGTCTGAAATGTATTGTTAACTACTCTATTCTGAGCTATTCAAAAGTCGAAACACTTACTTTGCTGTAACTATGCCATCAATATCTGTTTTAGAAATAAAGCTTAGTTTTACTATGATTCTTTTGACGATCAACCTTCTATCATTTTTTTTAAATAATAGGTACTTCGGAGATATCCATGGTTGTGGTGTATGAGTAAACCAGCTGCAAAACGGCCTAATTTGTATATTGTAAATCTTCAATGGACACCTAAAGATCAATTTGCTCAAATCAAGATAAACGGTATAATTTACTATTCGTCAATTTGTTTTAATGTACTGTGTTTAAGAAAGCGGGTGTTTAATAAATAGTAAATCTTTCGTATTTCCAGGGAGGTGCGACGAAGTAATGAAAAAAGTAATGGGTCATCTGAACATCCCTATTCCTGTTTACGAGAGGCGTATGGATACGATATTCACGATAGCAAGCATGCTTCATCCTTTGGAAAAGGAAACAACGACATCAAGCGAACTCTTGTATCCTCATGATCTCGAATACCCAGAAAAAAACAAAGACTTAAGAAATTACATCAGATATGAGCCAGTGTTCAAAGTTCCAATTCCATATGAAAATGGTCATATAAGAAAACCTGCTCAAACTGAGGACAACAACGATAGTGATTCGAACCGGAGCGTAAAAACCGTTTCCGTTGTAAAGACCAAGAAAAGAGTGCTTAAAGGTAACAATAGTAGTTGGCTAGGGAATGCAGTTAAATCAGTAAATGCAAAGCAAAAAAGGAAGAAAATTAAATAGAAAAGGCTAGAAATAAAAATTCCCATATTTTTAATACGTTTGTAATAACACAATATTATATTCATTATTGTATAAAGTCAGATAGAATCCACTTTTCATGGTACATTAACTAAAAGTAATAATAATACTAAAACCAGTTTTAGTATTAGTAATAGTATTTTAGTATTCCACACTAATTGCCAGTTCAGCCATAAGGCAAAGCAACAACTAAACATGAATGAGTGCATCCACGGAGTCTGTTACTATCAGGTTAGACAAGAAGCTTCCATTGAATTTTGATGATGGACCGGAACAAAATAGGCTAATAGTTTAACAACTGATTAGGCAGAAATTCCACAAGCAAAATTTTCCAGTTGGTTCCTCCGATTTTTGGTCTGTCTTCCAATTTTCTTGCCTAACCTGGTATTAACAGAGTCCTTGGTTGCATGCATTTCTAGTTCTTTGGCTGTGTTGTGTTGTAAATCTATTGTAATTGGTTAATGGCTTTCTCGATCCCTATATTTCGTGATACGTTGAAATTGTTGGATAACTGGATCTTATGAATTTCCTTGTGCCGAGCTGAAATTTCTTGTACTTAACAAATAATCATGAAAAAGGAATAAATAATTTAAATGCAATAATCAAAGATAATTGTTTTTATTTAGTTTTCTTTAATACTTTTATTTTGTCTTATTAATATTACCGTGAAGAGTACAATTTTATAATTTATATTTCAAATGCGTGGAGATCTCTGGTGTCATTTTATATATTCAGGAATGTCATCAATAAAATTATTCATAAATGTATTTGTAATGGTATGTAACAGTTACAAGAATTTTTTATCCTTAAAGTTGAAACAGTTAGTACCATAAATTTATTTCGTTGACTTTTATAGAGATGGAATGAAATATTGAATTTTATTGGCAGGTGGAGACATGACCTTGAAGGTCTTGCACCATAGATTCATGGAATTCATGACAATGGCGTATTTCGTTATAAAATTTAAAGTATGGTAAGGAAATGTACGGGACTTTTGCAAGGAGAACGGACATTAAACTTGCAATTGTTTATAAACATGATTGAATCGATTAAGAGGGACACTATTGTTCAAATATATTGCATGCTAACAATGTTTTTGAGCTTATTCCTTCCTATAAAGTACACTATATCATATGAGAATTAAGATGGTACGTACACTATCCATTTTCACTCTTCACATTCATATTTAAGACTATACAATTATTGGTTTTGTAAAAAGGGACTTAAAAAACATTCACTTGTTCATCTATCTATTATCTACTGAAAAGGTTCACGTTCTTTGAAAACAGACACAGACGAAGATTGTGCTTATATTTTTGTGCTTCATTGTATCAAACTTTTTTTCCGATTGTTTCGAAATGTTAATGTTTACTCCTGAAAGGTAATCTATTCAAAGTGAAATTTTCCTTTTTGGTTGATTTTTTTTATTGAAGAAGGATTTTTTTTGAATTGATTTCTGATATGATATTACCATGTGCGACGATTATGAAAAAAATACAATTTGAGATTCTGACACGTGTGTTTGTAGCGTTACTCCATGTCTCAAAATGATGGTCATTCTTATCGTAACTAGATTTATCGATCTCTCGTCCTGTTCCATCTTCAATTATACGGAATCTGCTAGTATTTATTTCATGAGAAAGCTTCGAAATTTATCTAACCTTCTTCACTTAAGTTTCCGTATATAAAAACTAAAGATCGACATCACACTCACATGTATTTTTTATGGAATTTTTATTCCAGATATTAAAAAGTGTGTACATACTTTATTCCTGCTCATTTTAAGTTTTCCTGGCGGTGAAAAAGTGATTAGTGATACAATACAAGCACATTGAGATGAGAAGCTGTTTTGTTAGTCATCTTTTGTTATTTAAAAAGTTTGCAAGTGTTTTCAAAATGAATGTGAAAAGTAAAATCATGGACTCGCACTCGCACAATCAAAGACACTTTTTTGTCGGAAAGGAAGAAATTGACATTATTATAACTATGTTTAGCATAAAGAACGATTAACTGCTGTGCTGTTTTCTATTACTAATCCTTATAGATCCTTCGAGGTGTGTAGATAGGTATATATATTTTCAAGTATATTATTATTACAGAGATATAGAGACAGAATCAAAGAAGGAAGTTTTTAGTCAAGAAAAACAGTTTCTTACAACTATGTGATTGAGAGTTTTCGTATATATATATAATATATAATCACCAGTTTATATTCGAATTTTTCTACAACGGTGACAATGTCAAATGCATTAATGCTTTATATGGAATGAAAATCGTATCCTTATAGGGAAAGATTTTTCAGATTTCTGACTATTGCTTAATAAATGGGTTTTGTAGTACATACCACATCACATTATTTATGTTTATGAGAGTGCATCTAACAATAACATATACAGTAGTGCACGATGTATTCTTATGTTACATAATTATGGAAGATATAATTTTGCTGAAATATAGCAATAATTTTTCTTTCAAGTCTTTTTGGTAAAATACACGTTAAATCCTCAAAATGTGCTTACTCTAAAACCCCAAACTTTGATATAACGGCGAAATGTAATTAACCGATGTTACTGTAATAATTTACCCTTTCTAAGCAATGCTGTTTATTGTTTAAAGTAATTATACAATTAACATGGCGTTTGTTTCTCCTCCTAGAGAATTTATAATTTGCCCGAAAAAAATGCACCATTTTTAGGTAAGAATTTTCGAACGTTATAATGTATGTTATGTATATCGCAAATAACTGAGCCTTTCTTTCCTTTAAAATGTTGATAATATATTGCAAAGTTGAAACTATTGTACTTCTTGACTTGAAAGTTAGTGGTACACCAAGCAAAATGCCCAGTAATTCCACTAACCATGTCTGAAAATGTAATGAACGATCTCAACGTATGAGCTGATGTGAGCTATTGGTATGAAAATGTGGATAGCATTAGAAAATCTATTACTGATAGAATTAACTAACAACAGGACACGGTAAGTAGGTAGGGCAGGGTAGCAGATCCCATAACTTTCGTCAGGAGTCGTCGTGTCGTGAACTTGAATTACAAACTACAGAAAAGTCTTGGACTTAAAAATCATTTCCTGCATACTTTCTTAAGGTACTGGACTTGAGGTTTCTGGACTTTTGTAGAATCATACCGAAGCTACTTAATTCTGCCTTGGAAGTTCGAAGTGCAGGTCAAAATAGTAGATAATAAATAATGATTTTCGTATTACTGTAACATGCTCGTAATTGCATGAAATTTCCAAGATAATGAAACTAAGTTAGTATACCAGTAACATGAATCATTATGTATTCATTAATTCACGATTCATACTCGCTAAAGTTCAATGTTTCAACAGATTCCTAACTAGCGTTTTACGGCAAGCTTCCTTCCTTATTGCCCACTTGCCACCGAATGTATTTTTTGTAAAACTGCATCTACATTTAAAAAATTCTAGTACGTCTGTCTACAACGTTACTTATATTGCTATTGTTATATCCATTATCCATGTCTTTTCAAGTTATGTGTTAAAGTGTAAGTGTAAAGTTTATTATTAGGGGATACAATACATGGTTAGACGCTGATGAAAACAGAGCTCCAGAAATGGTACTCAGAATAGGTACGTAGCGAAAGGTCATGAGCAAGGAAGATAGCATATACGCTGGAACGCTTGACTTGACGCCTGTATTAAGTACGTGGTTTTAAAATTTTCTTCAAAAATTTATCATTGGTAAACACGGTTAGTACTTGGTGACACTGATCAGTCTGATGTGACAACTAACCTCAGTTAACGTGAGTTACAAGGGATTACTTCAATTATTTTCATGACGTTATTTTCTGAATTTTAGTAACGATTACAACACAATTTTCTCCCCGAAAGTTGCCTTTGTGAAGCGATTACAATATTGCTTACAATTTTATATATTTATATTTTTATGGAAAAGAAGGTTGATGTATTTTCTGTGTAAAACTATCAAGTGTTATATCCATGTCAAATCCCTAATTATCGCTAATTGATTAACAAATGTTAACGTAATTACATTATTATACTAAAATTTATAAACTACACGGGAGCATTAGCACTTGTTATAGCAATAGCAGGTACTAAGAAAAACCTTGTACGACGAGAACAACAAAAAATGAAGAAACGAAAACGATGACTAAATGAAAGAGAAGGCTAAAATACCAAATGACCTCTTACTCATGACCTTTCGATTCGAACTTACTTGAGATATAGTTCTATGTCCTATTTACTTCAGTACAACCAAATACAATACAATTATTGAGATTGTTTAAAAATAGTTTCTATCTGAGCATGTGTACTGCAATAATGATTACACATTAGTAGTACTAGTTGTAGTGTCAAATAACTAGGAAATGAATCAATGGTTATTCTAAACAATTTTGAGAACTATAAAATGGAAAGAGGGTGCAGGGATAAGGTCTGTGTTGTTCTTTTTTGTTTGCTGAAAATAAACATTTTTCTTAATAGGAGTTGGCTTGTTATAAATAGGTATCTAGTGTATTTGATTCGGAGTGTTTCATAATACTTTCAGCGTTATTGTCTCTAAGAAAGGGATAGGAATACATACGAATAGAAGTTTCATGTTTATGAAACGGATGATTAGGGAGTAATTTCGAAAAGTGAAAAATCGTTTATATATATTAAGGTATATTTCTTTCACATTGCCTATATCGCTATAAACCACTTGTTTTTACACTTGCATTTAACTTCACTCTAAATAGTGTCCTTTTCTTCATACATCTATCCAACACAAATTGAGGCAATCAGTTTAGTGAGATCAACAAACTTTTTTCGTCTCACATTTCGAAGGGTTAGTTGTAGTACGTTAGTTATCCTAATGAATCACTTATATTGCATTATTTTTTTGTATACTTAATACATTTTATTGGCTTGGTTGTATTAGTACGATAGTTTGGTTTGTTAATTCAAACGAATGCGATTTTTATTAGTACAGCTACATGAATTAATTCAAATGAGATTAATTTCATATGTAAACATTAATGGTACGTCAAAAATTATAATGCATACGTTTCTCTGCTAGGTCGACATTACTTTTCAATTTCTTGTTAGTAAGATTAGTAAGGTTCATTATTGGTACGGTTCAGTTGAGAGAGAATGGCTTGAGTCACTTCGAGTTAACGGCAACCTGGCGAGCATGGAGAGGGTTCCTAAAAGACAACATAATCATCTAAATGTACAGATCTGAAATTAAGCTCAACGTACTAATATCTATTTTTTGATTTCCACCTAAATACAAAGTACCTTCTATATAAATTAGATTTGCTCAAAATTATTATAGCATGTGTTAAATGTTTTATGTAAATGTTGAAAGTAAAACCTTTTCCCATTGCATTTAAACCGATTTAAGTTTGAAGACTCCCTGAGAAACTGGTTTTAATTTCAAAGTTGGAATAATGTATGACCGACTTTAATTTTCAGAATTTTAGCTGAAATCGTATCCAAACATATCTGTTGACAACGAATCAAAAAACTTTTCTTCTTTTGAAACAAACGCAACAGTTTACTTTTCGGGTATTAAAAAGTTGACACTTGGATCCAACGAGCCTTCCCGATCCATATAGTATGTCTCTTTTTCTTCCCAAAATATTAGCCGTTTCAACACAAGGTAAATTTCCTTTGATTTGCAATAGGTGAATCAACCTTTTCGGTATCTTTTTAATTCCAATATATTTCTAGCTAAGTAAAACTGAATCGCATGCATGCGACTACGACTATCACTTCGGCACCCTACATTGATTTCAATTCGATTTAGTCTGATCCGCTTTTACTAACTAAACATGAAATGTTCAAAAGCATTCTGCGTTGGAAATAAAATACGTACTGTATATTGTAGAATTACAAAGATCTACGTAGCAGAAGATTGATTTAGATTAAACTATTCAATGTCGAGTTCCCTCTACCTTGGATCACTCTTTATCAACCATTTGGAATATAGTTGATACGACTTTAGGTATAATATTTATGTATCTTCACAGATACCAAAACAAAATAACTCGCTATACATATAGTCGTGTTGAGTCAAGATAGACGAAACCCGAAGTAGTACCAACTAAATAGCACACCACAGGCGTAAGGAAAGTGCTAACTTTCTCCTACACAATATTGATATACGTAAGACAAACAGAAAGCAAATCGTAACACTAAGGCTAAACGTTTACATTAAGTAGCCAAACCCCGTTTCCTCAGTCACGTAATTCTTAAATATTTGCAAGCATTGCTTAGATGTTAATATACGTAATCGCTTACTATTCCTGGTTTCTAAAACCTCAATGTACCCCTTGAGTTCCACATTGTTCAATTTTCAAAGGACTTTTAATTATCTAGTCGAGGAAAACAAAAAAATAATAAAAATGTTGGGAACACCGTTTCCTAGTCTTCCTCCGAAAAAATACGGAAACGAAGTAGGGGTTACATACAGCAGGATAGCTTTGCATATTCAATATTATAATACATTATGCATAATACACAATGCTAGCGGTAGCATTTTCTTGGCAATTCAAAAGGTATAATTTATGAAAAAATGAACCTATACTGACAATTTTCGTACATACTTTCGAAGTAGTTTTCGATGTATGTGTGTATTCAATACGTATTGATTGATTTTTGGTGAGTCACACGAGTTGTAAGTGCGTCAGCTAGAAATAAATAGATTTTTTTATCAATTTCCAGCGGTGTGATTGCCTATCAAATAGTAACACAATACAACAAACACACAAAACAGGCGACATTAAATGATTAGCCACATGAAACACGATACAACACATTAGCAACAAATTTGATTTGTTTTCTTATAATTATTAAGGGTAAAAAGGACTATCATTTTGGGAGTTATTGGACAATTCACGAACATGTTTCGAACAGCAACGGCACACACGCATAGAGAGACAACAGTCAACAGCAACGAGCTCTGCGAGCGTTCTTACAGAGATATTTTGCGTTTCGACTAATTTTTGCTCGGCTCATTTAAAATCAACGCATTTTTGACATTTCATTCACTAGTTGGCTCTGGAAACAGACAAAAAATCAAGTAAGGAGAAGGAACAATTAGCACACTTACACACATGATGTACAACGCAAAATTTATGAAAAATTTGCATTTCAATGCGTACGTTTATTAAGAACTTGCAACGTATATTTCGACAAGTAATCGAAATAAGACTATGTGAAAAGGCAGGAATTGTTAATTTATATTTTTGTAATGGAATACTACGGAAGTACTAACCAGTGGACAGAGAGACAGAACGGTTGCATGGTATTTAATTTGGATTACGTTAACGTACTCACACGAGGTCTACACGCATTTTATGGTTACAACGGGAGAAGAGGTTTTTACGTTTACGTTCGTTACGTGCTCTCTACAGGTACAGGGTGAATCATAGGTTTAATGTACTCGTCTAGATAAGTAAAGAAACCAAAACTTGTAGTGAGTATATTTTTTGCTACTTTATCTTCAGAGCAAGAATAAGGACATGAATTATTATTACGTCTACATAATACTTAAATTACCTCAAGAATGTATTAGATTGCTCAATTATGTTATTTTTCGTTAATCAATATTAATTCCCATGTATTTTATCACACGCTGGCATATTATATCTATTAGCATACCAAAAAATTTGATTTGCTAGTAAACTGAATCCAAACTTGTACGTAAACGGGTAAGTTTAAAATAAAGTCAATTCTTGATTATGACAACATAAACATGCCTAACCTAACGTATGTTGTAATACAAGTGGCATAATATGCATTATTGGAATTTTGGATGAGGATTGAGGATACTTGCAGGGAATAGGTCAACCCGATGGCCCCGATTTGTTTTTTGATTCCTCCAAAAAATAATTATAATCATCTTGGAAAATATATCATTCTTTCGATAACAGTCCAATTGCAGCGCAGTCAATAATATTGGCCATTGCGCTTCCTTTTCAGGATTAATTAGAATGTAGTTTCAGATTCAATTGGAATGTTTGTAGCTTCCGCCATCTCCGGTCCCTTTAAAATATCATTCGAAGTCCATTATATACTATCAGTTATGCCACTTGTGCTGCATGCCATTATTCATTTTGATAATTTAGATAATGTAAAATATGAAACTAAAACACTTCATACTGAATGCAAGGTTACAACTAGAACTAAATCTTGAAAATACCTCGAACTAACTTTCGTTAGTAATAATCTGAAAACCGGCAACTTCAGAAATTTAGTAACCTCAACGTAACGAAAGAAATTTTTAAAAATATTTCTTGATAATTCTCGACTTTTAATAGCAAAACCCAGAATCTTTTGATCGCGGTATGCCCTATGCATTGCAGTTTTTGCAATTGCAATTGTATAAGTATTCTCCAAGAACCACATCAACCGGAATGTAAGCTTTTATTCTTGAAACTTTTTGATTGATACAGGCCACGTTTAAGTGGGCTGGTAGACCTGGCTGAATGTGAATAATTTAGCATTATGACGATATTATATGCTTATTCTGCCATTCTGACGATACTTTGGTAGCAGCAAAACAACGGTGTTAATTTCACCTACTTAGACGTAACCCATTAACTTTAAGTAGTCTAAATAAGCAAATATAACCAAACCATTAGGTTCGAATGTGTTTAAATATACTGGTTTTTTTAGATTAATTAAAAGTTGATAGATGACGAATCCCAGTACTTGACATAAAAGGTAGATGACGAATCCCAGTACTTGACATAAAAGGTAGATTACGTAGTAGGTGGCAGTATGTTACATTGCCAGGTAGGGGTCAGTAGCACCGTTGTCTTACTGGGACCTGATCATTCTGATAACATTCAGAACAGAACCAATTTCAATATGTCAAAGTACCCCTAAATATTCAATTTCAACCAAATCAGATGACTTTTTACATTTCCGCACGCATAACTTTCGAAGCGCGAGAACGGTTTCGCTGAAAAGTATTCCATGGAATGCCCATAAAGAGTACTTACTACATATGTGCCAAATTTGGTGGAGGTATGTGAAGAGTGCGGACAGGCAGAGAGACAGACGGACGACTTGGTAGAATTATGACTGCCTTTCAGCCACGTAATAAGATAGGGTATCACTGTAGTAGGTTAATAAAAATTACGTGAACTAACAAGTAGTTAAATTTTAGGAAGCAACGGATTTGAGTTACTCCTCATGTGATCATTTGATTGCTACCCTGAGCACGAATTATAGGGGAAGAGTTAGCAGTGGCCTATCCATATTGTTTGTAACAGGTTGCCAGTTTCCTTCAATGAAGTGTTATTGCAAAGCACATGCACATAAATTAACATATATTATTTGATCTGTTGTTAACGTAGATAGAATGAAAATATAGTTGCAAATATAAGAGGAATCGCTACTTAAATATTTTTTTTTACTACAAACGCCTACCAACCTGTACTAAGGGAAAGGACAAAAGGTTACAAAGCGGGTCAATAATTAGCTTATATGCTTCAACCAGAGAAGCAAAATGCGTGCTACAAAAATTAATTTGGAAAGCAGTGAAAAGAACTCAACAGAAGAAGTAGTATGCTTGAATTAGATTGATTATACTAGCGCGTCTCATTAAGGAAAGCTTGGTCGCAATGACTGGGAATGCTGGAATTGAACTCGGATTAATTTGTATAACTTGGTATTGCGACAGAATAATAATAACTAGACGGCAGAATCTATGCTGGCGCATACTTATTATTCTGCATATTTCGGTTTTTCGAGCATGCTGTTTTGATACTGTAGTAAGGCACATATATATTTGATCACTGAAAATGACATTTTGCTAAGGATGCGTTTAATAGTTTTTATGAGAGTGAAGGGTTTGCATAAATAGTTGAGACGTTGAGAGTTTCGTTTAATCGGTGTGTCACTTTCCTAAAAAGTGACGTGGTATCCTAAAGTTGATTTCGCCTAGAAAGAGTGGGTAAAATGTCTTTTTCGTATTAAAAGCATGTCTTTTAGTAATTTCAAAATGAAATTTTCGTAAAAACTTTAACGAAACAAAATCACAAAACATAAATTCCAAAATATAAAATGAGGGATCTACTTTCGCTTGAGACGAATTATATTATTATATATGCAATCATTTTGTTGATTTTTATAAATAGATGATTTGTAACTTAAAATTATTAATATTTGGAATTTTTTTGTGGTTTTACGTATTTTTAAGCACACAAGCATATTAAGCATTTTTACCAGCCTTTTTGATTTGGTTTGGAGCATACTTGCATGCATAGAAAGCAAGTTTTTCCAACAGCCGTTTAATTAAAACGAACAACGATTTTTTTGTTCATTCTTACAAAAAATTGTGTTGCTAATCATGGGTTTTATCTAACCTACTCAACTGTTAGTAGTGTGACAAAACTGGGCTACAATTGTACATAAGTATCCATCTTGCGAATCCTAGTAATCTTAATAGATCAATGGGGTGAAAACAATACGTGATACGGGTTTACAATATGCGAAACCTAGTGTCATATTCATGTATTATAAACATACTAAGAAATCACTATTAGAATCTTAGATTTGATCAAGCACTTGCTCATGTTTATGTACGTGCATGGTTAATGTAAGTATTAAATCATGCGAAGCTTACGACTAAACTATAAATATCTAATTCATATACTTTGTTGTTAATTGTTTTTAATATTTTTGAAACTTATAAAAGATTAACTGATTAACATACGGGTAACCTAATAGGTGAAGACGTGTTTGACACTTGAATTTAATTTTTTATGATAAAACTTGCCTGCAGGGTCAACAAGCCCTTCCATAACATCAAGAGTGGCATGACCAAGCTGGACGATTGAGCTTTCTCTTTTGGCACGCTCCACCTCTTCCCGTCTCTTGAGCACGAGTTCCCTTTGTACTTGGTTCTTGTAAAACTCGGCAAAATTGTTACCGATAATGGGAATAGGCAGAGCAATCACGAGCACACCACAAATGGCGCAAAGGCTCCCGATCACTTGACCTATTGCTGTCGTCGGACTGATGTCCCCATAGCCAACTAAAAGGAATATAATATAATGTACTAGCAGTAAGTATAGCGTGGAATGTGACAACAACAGTAGCATGAGTAGATGTTAGTCTACTTACGATTAGTTAAATGATTAGTACGAACCTGTGGTCATTGTAATAACAGCCCACCAGAATGTCTGCGGAATGCTCTCAAATGCTGGGTTATCCTCTTTCTCGGCAAAGAACTCTAAAGAGCTGAAGATGAGCACTCCCATTGCAAGAAACATGACCAAAAGACCAAGCTCCTTGTAGGAGTTGGTAATGGTGTAGCCTAAACTTTGGAGACCCCTAGAATGCCTCCCAAGTTTAAAAACTCTGAGAACTCTCATAAGACGAAACACTTGAACAACTTTGCGAAACGTTTTGTACTCGTCCTCCTCGCCTATCTTCTTTTTACTTTCGATTAAAAAGTAGGACAAGTAGTATGGCATTATTGCAAGCAAGTCTATGAAATTAAGGGCTCCTTGAAGAAATTTCCTTTTGCTGGGGGAAAACAATAGTCTGAGCAGGTACTCTAACGTAAACCACGCTATGCAAACTTCCTCAATTTTGGCCAGGTAAATATTATCGATTTGCTGAAGGTGATCATCCAATGCCTCCCTGTGTCCTGGAGGATGAGCTGCTAAGTCAGCACCACATTCCGTGTCAGTTTCATTCACACATTCATACATTTGCATTGACGGCATCGTATTCAATGTTAGGGAAACAGTGGACAGCACGATGAAAAAAATGGATATTGAAGCAACAATCTATAATAAAAAGAGAACAAGTTTAATATTTACTTCAGAATTTATAATCATAAACAATTAATATGGCTCCACTCCACACCTCCTAGATCTTTATGATGTTAATGCGATAACTTTATAACAAGCTTATAGCACTCCTCAGTGATATGAAAGATCTACGATATCGCCTTTACTGATCCTATTTGTATAATTTCTATGTGGAATTCAAATTCATAAACTACTGACATGGAACCAGTTGTAATCTATCCCTGGGTCCTGCTTTGGGTTCAGCGGCCCAGAGATTCCACAATCAGCGAAATTATGCTTCTGTGTATTCCCAGATCGGAAGCTGAATTGATTTTTTTCAAGTAAGGGTCAGAAAGTGACCTATTGACAATCGATGAATGCAATTTGATTTATCTTACAATATTTTTGAATTTTATGTAGGGCTGAATTGTTCTTTGATTAATAATTGTAATAATTGGGGTGTATTATTATATTGCCCCCTGGAAGCGAGTGTTCTTACGATAGATTTTATTTTCTTGTGACTTTTCTTGGAAGATATAGTATATATAGTAATATACAAAAGCGCCCATCAAAATTTGTATCTACAACCCATAAAAACAGCATTTAACTACTCTAATTGCATAAATATATGTATTAAATATATCTATAATATATGTTAATATTTCCTTTTCCCAATCCCTACAACACAGGAACATGTGCGGCTTTTTGTAGCAGTGAAGTACGTTCGGAAATATGTGAGAATTTCATTTAATCGGTGGATTTCACTATTCTAAAAAGTGGCTTGTTCTCCTAAATTCACCTAAAAAGATTGGACAGATTATCTTTTTTGGTGAAGATTAAATGCATGTGTTTTTTAAATTCTGATTTCACCACTTGATAGGTTAGGTCAAGAGTAGGAATGGGGAAATAGATTGGCAATGTGGGATCACGGGAACCAATGTATTAACTTCTTCTTGCAAATGCACACTTGTGTCGAAGGTCAAGGTCGATCAATTTCGATCAAGTGTCACATAAAGGTTATAGGATATATCAATCAAAGGCAACTACAGTGTTGATTAGAAATACGCATTGTGAATTAAAATCCGAACAATCGAAGGTCAACGCTTAGGACTTTCATATGATAGTGATATATGAACGGAATATGAAAGCTCTATATGTACATCTTTACATCCGGTTGTCGGGTTATTAGTTTTTCGTAAATTACATGGTACATGTCGAACAAATTCAAAATTAAGTTGGAGATTCTACGCATTAGTCTAGCCTTTGTTCGCAAATGCACAGAAATATAACGTTTGACTGTGAGTTAAGCAATGTAATATTTGATTTAAAATTCATCATTTGACATTTAACATGAATACATAGTATGTGAATGCCAAAGTAGTAAAAGTGAGCGAAGAACTCCAATATGCTTCGATAAGAAACATTTCACGTTAATTTTATGTCATTTTATCGTAATCTTACGCGAGCAGGAAATGAGGAAGTGGGTTTCTCCATGATATCCCATCCAAACTTTTGAAGCTTAGCCATAGCACCTTCACCAAAGTCCTCTTCTTCAAGCTGATTTAGAGCTTCTCCTTCCTTTCTCATTTCATCGAACACTTGTTCCTGCCTCTGATTGAACTTGTGCTGACAACAGTTTTCCAGGAAGACAGAATCAATGCCCCAGTACTCGAGATCTTCAGAGAATGCGAGAACACACACCTCTTTAACCAAATGCAGCTTTCCTGTCCGGTAAAAGTTGAGAATTGAGCTAAAAGACAGGGGATGTCGGTCAAAGTAGAATTCCTGGTCGAGAAGACTGTAGTCGTCACACAACTCGAGTAAGGCTTCATGAGTATTGCTTTGTCTGAGCTGCCCCAATCGAGAGTGGGGAATCCTGTCGAGCGTTTTCCACATAACCTCGTGTCGTTCACCACCCACATTCAAGGTCACTCGGCGGCTTTCCCGTTTCGTTTTTTCAATTAGGTAGGGCTCTGGGGGATTAGGCATGTATCGGCACCCACCAGACATCTCTATTAGCGTCCTCCTCGCATACTGAAGATCACGCCGACGTTCTAAACACGGATTCCACTGGAGCTAACGTGGCGATTTGGTCTAAATAATAATGAGAAATAACAACATTATAACCTTGTCAAATACGATCAGATTGAACAAAAATATTATAACATATTCACAACAAAATAACTCAGCCAACAAAGAAACGTTACCGCCTTGACTATCTAACGAATACATTCAGCAAGAAATAGTTACCGTCAGTTGGGTACCACATGCTGATAACGAATCCAGTTTTCTGGGTGCCAATTTAAAATAGCTCTAAATGAACTTGAGCATATAACAAATGTTGAAGTGACACTTTTAAATAAAATACCAGTGGGGGAACATGACATATTAAAACAAAGTAACCGAACTTGACGACGTGAGCGGTCTAGTTAGGTTTTTTGCATAATAACTTTCAACCAAGGAGCTTCTTAGAATATAATTCTATAAATTTATTAGTAATTATAAAGATGTAAGCACGAATTGATTGATTCAATGATTCATTTTGTATTTTATTACGTAATCGAATGAATGTTCTCAGCTAGGTCTGTCGGTGTGTGTGCATGCTACTCACTACATAAATACGTTAACCGATTTGGATATTTGCACAATACTCATTAAGGACTTTCCAGTCAATTTCGGTCGTGCGCTTTTAAAGTCAAAAAATGGTTTTAACAGAATATTACGGTACCAAATAATATATACGCGTAATATTAATCAAACAGAAAACTAGCTAACAGAACGTCAAGAGCATGGCTTGTTTTTTCCGATATTTTATGTGATATCTTGAAAGATCTCGTTATTCTAAGTATACATGTTCTTTTCTTTTCTCGGGGTAAACTGAAATACACGCACTTTGAACATTGGGACGTGATTTACGCCTTCATTTATTGACCAACTGTCCTGAAATGTCGGACCCTAACTTCAATGAAACCCTAGGGCTGCGTTTCAGTCATTTTTTGAAATTCGGGCCGGAGTTATTCAAGTTTAAAAAAGTGAGTCTGGGACATACTCCATACCCCTGGAAGAACATTATCCAGGTAAAGATGAAGATTTTGGCGACAGAAATATAGAAGGTCCCCCCTTCTCATCTGTCGCCAAAATCATAATCATGTTAGTTAAGGACTTGGACAAATGATCATGGGGGACCCTTCTCTACTGTCACCAAAATCTTCATGTCCACCCATTATCCATATTGTATTTTCTTATAAAACGTGATGTTACAAAATATTACAAAAGCATAAAATTTGAATTTTTTCATGAAGTAGTATTTTAGATATAAAGTTTTCAATATTGGCGTTATCGAACTGAAGGCTACGAGCTTATATTACTCCAGAGAAAAGTTAGGTTTAAAACAGGTTTATTTTGTCATCTGACTGATCTGAATTGCCAATGTGTTT
The DNA here is from genome assembly GCA_001718145.1 of Orchesella cincta. Lineage (NCBI taxonomy): Eukaryota > Metazoa > Arthropoda > Collembola > Entomobryomorpha > Orchesellidae > Orchesella > Orchesella cincta. The sequence goes on from LJIJ01001785.1 coordinate 21,296, forward strand.
AAACAGACGTATACAGGCTGGCGTTACTGTGAAGGCTTATACAAATAGCTTATACCAGCCACCCTGTATACAAATTTCCCATGCCGACGTATCCTCTGTTAAGTTACATTGCTGAATTGTCACACTTGTCGTCAGGTTTCTTTTTATTTGATATATTGCTTAAATGTTTAATATGAATACTATGGTTTATTCATTATCAGATTATCACATGACGTTATGGGAAGTCTTACATTACTTCCATTAACTTTACATTCGGTGATTACTAATTCACTTATTCCCAACTTAAAGCAACCTACATAATTCACATTTTGTGATATTACGCAAACTGTAGTGGAAAGTTTAAGACTAAAAATCCCGTTAAATTGACGAGTACGCGTTTAGTGCGAATAAAATGAATGTTCTTTCCTTCACGGTGGCTAGGCATTCAACACACCTCATCTCATTGAGGCTGCGAGAATTTTTAAAATATTTTATTTTACTGCTGTTACATTGACACAAGAGCTGGTGAAAAGATAGGTTTACTTTTACTAGACAGTAGATGAAAAATAAAGAAAGTGAAAGGACTGCAATGCGGTGTGTTAGAGGAGAGGGGCCCGAGAGTAAAACTACAAAAAATCACAAAGAGAGCGTCGACCGACTAACAGTATGGCATCGACCACAACACACATCAGCACATACGTACTATATACCAATGCCTTAATAAGCCGTGTTATATCAAGTATGATCACCATACCCTTACCTACTACGACTTCTACTTTCTCGTAGGGTCTACCATACGACAAGTTGTGCCTACTGTCTAGGGCAACAAACGCTGGTTCAAAGCACTTGCTTGCACCGTAACATAGAACAGGCTATGTTGATTTTAACTCACTACGAACAAGTTACAGCTAAGCCAAAGTCGGAAGCCTGCCTGGTTTATTTGTGTACTTCACCAGGATTGAATTGAATTCAGAATGCACCCGATCGCAACTTTGTTTTTCACATATTTTTAAATTTTCCATACACGTTATATAGTAAATAGGAATTATTTAATTATGAAGCATGTGACAAAATTGCAAATTTTCTGCTTCTTAACAACTTTAACGGTTCTAAAAATTGTAAAAATGGGCAATTTCTCCTAGCTAGGTTTTATAATTTTAGAAAAATTTCTACATTCTGAATAATGAATCTGTTACAGACAGCCTATAATATTGTTATGAATAAATGTACGCATCGATCGTTTTGAATTCCTTAGTAATTTGTGATCTTCCTTGTAACACGATGGTATGAGGCGTGAGGTGCGAGTATTATAACTTTCAGATAAATTGTAACTTTAACCGCCGGGATAAAAATATAGAACATAAGATCACTTAGGTGAAACGTAGTATAATCAAGATAGAAGGCAGGAATGGTGAGGCGAATAAAAAAATTTGCATGGAAAACGCTTAGGACATCCCATTTATATTCCATTTAACTCACCATTTCAAATCTCGAATTATTCTACTAGGTTTTAGACAATTTAATATTCATTCTATTTCTTTTTATTTGAATATCATCTTAATGATCAATTTTCAGCAACATTCTGTTTAGCCAAAATAACTTTCAAATTGCAATTAAGCATAAAATAACTACCATTATGCTCGCCAAACAAAATCATAAACTTAATTGCAACCAAAAAACATTTTATGTCTATCTGGTGTATTTCACTCATTGGTCAGAGTCCGACATGAACAGTCAGTTGGAGAACAAAAAAATATTTGTACTTCAATTCAATAAACATGGAGAAGCAAAGAAATGTATTCGATCTACAAACGATAAATTAGTAATACTTTTCTGGAACCGGCTTCAAGCTGAAGTTATTGGAATACTGATTGTTTTTATGTTCAGAAGATTCAAGAAAATGGAAAAGGCAAGGCATAAAGGGTAACTAACGAAACCCGACGAGTAGAAGGATGGATCATTTGGAGAGTCTGAGAAAATGTCTGGGAATGGTTAAACTTTCGAATCGGTGCACGCCGATTATTTCATTATGATAAGCGAAAAGGGAGCATAAAAATAATGTTATTCTGCTTCAAATTGTTTTCTGGAAAAAGTTTGATGCATTAAACATCTATTAGTTATTGCATAACGTTTTAAAATGCAGTTTGCCAGCATTCAAATCTCTTCCACGACGATTTTTGAAGTTGTCATACTGAAATTTTATCCATAGTGAGCCATTCTTTTACAGGAAACTACAATTACTGTATAAACTTATCAGGGTGCCCCCTTTTCGCTTATCATAATAAAATAATTGGCGTGCACCGATTAGAAAGTTTAACTAGCACCAAACAATTCCCAAACATTTTCCCAGGCCCTCCAAATGATCCATCCTTATACTCGTCAGGTTTCGTTAGTTACCCTTTATGCCTTGGGAAAAGGTATTGATCAAAATAGGTGTATATATACCTACAAACGCCCAGGAAAAGTTAGTTTCTATGTAACACTTCAATGAGAAACATTTAACAGACCGGCTTGAAATCGTCGCTAAGGGATTAACGAACACCTTGCTTTTAAATTAAACTTAATAAAAAACGACGCATGCAGTCATTGTTTTTACTTACTTACATCTTTGTTTCTTTGTTGTTCATTGAAAAATTCGAGATGGACAGCAAACAAATGCAACGAATAATGTGATTAGGAATAACAAAAAGATAGTTCCACTTGTTTCACTGGCGTTTTTCTATTTACTTTTCACTTGCTACTTTAAGAAACATGGTGTCACTTGAAATGTATTTGCTGTATGTAATTTACTAGTACAAAGCTATACATACAAACTGTATGTAAAACAAAACTTTACGAAACGTCGCAGAACTGATGAGTACTGAACGCAAGGGACCGTTTGTACTATGGTCTAAATCAAACCAAATAATGACTCTGCTGGGCATTTTTAAGTATGTTTAAATGCCCATGAAATATTAGTTTATTTAATAGCAAAATTTTAAATCGACTTCACATTCAACCTGTATCTCTCAAATTAGCCAAGAAATGATGAAAAATCCGTCAGAAAGACTACAACTAGCGTGCTAGCTACACTTTCAATTGCAATGAAACTGGTACTAATTCATTATGTTAAACCATGGGAATTCAACAGTTTAGTTGTAGAGCAACCGAATTTAATTTAATATTCACCGTAAGAAACTGCCCTAGAATAACTATTTGGTTTGTAAACAAATTGAGACAAGCGTTCGTTCAGAGGACTTCGAGAATTGAATTTTCTGATGCACATTCTTTAATACAATGAATACCATCAATAGTTTAGTATTCGATGTCTGCAGCTGTAAAAAGATAAAGTCCTTATTTTCGTTTTGCCGTAACAATGTAAATGCGGAAAATTCCTAAGCAACCACTGGATGTGACCTTCATATTTGGTTTGAGTAGAGTTTCAGTTTTGCACCTGCTTGCTTGATTAAAACATTGGAGAACGACAGTACGTGATATGCAAGTTCAGCACTAGCTCATGAAAGCCGGTGCAGTGTAAAAGCTCACGAAGCTCACGCTCAGAAAAATGTAAGGAGTATACCAACATGTTCTTGCTTCTATAGTATACTATATCCTATAAACTGTAGGGAAATTCAGGATGAATCTTGCTTAGAATCATTCTATGTTAGGATGAATTTTGGACCGATCCATGAGCTAATTCACATGAAAGGATTGGTCCAAAGTTATATGAGTACAACTTGATGCGTGGCGTAAATACACCCTTACGCGTTGGGAAACATCAACAAAGTACATCTAACGTCATAATCATAATGTCATGCTACAACCGTCAATTTAAAATACTAATGAACAGATCAAGAAATGAGTAAAATTGCCTGACGGAATACATGTGGTAAAAAAGTTGAAGTAAACAAATTTAAAAAAATTCAAATACAAGCTTTTTTAAGTGTCGTTTTAATTTAATTTAAAACTTATAATTTAATAAGTAAAATACTGGGTAACTCACACTATCAAATTCTCTTCTGATCTACTGCTAACGGAACAGTGAGCTCGATTAAAATTAGACCAGAAAAGTCTGGAGTAGAGAAGTGGCGTAAACAAAATAATACATAATGGAAATTTGAAGCTTGGTGTTAGCTTAGAAAATCTTAGAAATACTTTGATACTGAAGGTGCACTCAGAGACATCTGCAGAAAATCGATTTCTCAAAACTCGCTTGTTGAAAAGACGGTTATGACTCATGGGCGCAGGAACCGGGGGTACGACGTACCCCCAGATTTCTAAGCGTTCCATATAAAACTTGGTAGAATTTTATAAAATCATACGATTTCTTCATAATATATATAATTCGTACCCCTTGGTACCCCCCAGCAAAATTTGGTTCCTGCGCCTATGGGTTACGTATCCGCAGTCGGATCCTGATACGTTTAGCCGCGAGATACATCCAGGCTATTCCTTACACGAGGGAAATATCGATCTTTGTCTATGTTGGCGTGGGTAAATTGCGAGGACACCTGCATGGGTCTTCCAAAACTTTTTAGAAATAATACGTACTTTGTGTTACGACAAATCTCGTTATGAGCCATCCCAAAAAACCAATAAACATACTGAGCAGAGATTGTCCAATATTTGTTGACCACCGGTCAATTGACCTGTTCAAGCAAAAAGTGTCATGTGATGGCGCCACGTTAGGTTAATGCTAATTTTACCTAACATAACGTGGTGCCAGCCCACGGCAATACTGCAGCTGATGCTGTAGGTACGAAGACGGGGTGGAGTATTAGACGTAACTCGACCACTGCGTGGTCCCGATTGATATAAAACTTAATTGTCACACTATCATCTCTTAACCTCATCAATCATCGCTTAACCTCCTAAATAATTGCTCAAATTTTGATTTATTTATACATACAGTCAGGACTCAGCGTGCAAATTTGCACTCCCGGATTGCAAAATTGCACCCCAAAAATGCAAATTAGCACCCACAGAGTGCAAATATGCACTCCACGCACTTTTTTAAGTCAAAAAATGATTTTTAGAGTGCAAATTTGCATTCCTGGAATGCACATGGAATGCAAAATCAACCGTGCTTAATTGGATTGAGTTAAAGAATCAAATTTTGGCGGCCAAAATTTTTACCGATGTTAGGTACATTCTAAGGAAAAATTTTATTTTTTAATTCATGCCAATTAAGCACGGTTGATTATTAAATTTACTACATTTAAAAATCAAAATCTCAAAAAAAGCACGATAGATTTCAAATCAGCACGGTGAAAAAGTCTTTAAAATCACGTAGATTAAGGGTATGATTTTTAATTAGACGTCCAGTCAAATCTCTGGTTGTCCCAGAATTTTAAAGTTTTTAACTAGCAATCGGAGTGCAAATTTGCACTCCAGGAATGCAAATTTGCACTCTAAAAATCATTTTTTGACTTAAAAAAGTGCGTGGAGCTGCATGATTTGCACTCCGGGGGTGCTAATTTGCCCTCGGGGCTTAATTGCATCTTGGGGTGCAAATTTACACTCATCGAGGAGTGCTATTTTTGCCACTCCGGGCAGTGCCAAATTGCACGCTGAGTCCTGACTGAAAATTTCAAAACTTTGTGTATACATTGTACACCTTGACTACCCGGTTCTGGCGCCTATGTGTGGCGTGAATGTTTATCCACAAACTTTTTTGGATCACAGGCTCAGCATTTTAGTTCTGGTACATACAACATGCAAGTACATAAAAACAGTGATGGTATTAGGGACGGTTCGCTAGGCGTATTGTAAGCATATTTCAGTACGGTGACGAGGAATCTACAGTAAAAAACTACATTATTTTGGCCGAATACTGAAACCCGTCTCTGGATCGGATTGTAAAAATTGAATTAAATTTACCACTTCACAACGAAGATCATAGCATGGGATTTCATAGCGCACGATTTAGTCTTTCTAGCCTACCGCTACTTGCTTACAATCCGAATTAAGCCGAACCTTCACCTGGGTATAGAACCGTCATCATCACAATCACAATACAGCATTAGCGAACCGTCCCTATTATCAGTTGCAAGGATATTTCTGCGATAAGTAAAGTATAACAAAACAGAAGGTTACTAATCTGATCCTGGATAGTTCCATAAAGACGAATCACAATAATTGACACCTGTCCATCACGGTGCACTTTAAAATAAGCTTACTAAGACGCATGTTTGCGCTTTATGAAGTAGTTCTGCAAAACACATTTAGCTGCGTATCTCGTTCTGATTTACGCATGATTTATTATATCGAAATGGGTTTAAAGCTATTTGCAACTTGCAAATTGCAAGGTAGCTGCGCGACGGCAACAAATTCTTTGCAACGCACATGTAAGACAAAAATACAAGATACGGGCTAAATCTTGAGTGATTTTGCCTAATATCTGAGTGGTATATCGCAGGGCTATGAGCCGCTTTATTAGTCTACATTTGTGTTACGAGTAATTAGTACAAACTTGCATACTTACCTTTTCAAGGGGCATCTTCTTGAAGGAAAGTTTTCCTTGCGAAGCTTAATTTGCTCCACGTTATGCTACACCTTTCGATATGTGCCTGCCCTGTCTTTGTCCTCGGTAGGAAAATAATAGTTTTTGGCGACGATTTAGCTGTAGAGTTGAGGGAGCTAAAGCCCACGACGTGTTCGTGATCTTGGACTCTGAAGCTTCCATTACATGCCTTGAAAGTGAAATGCTTCAGTTTCAGATCGGAGAATCTATTCAATGGTTAGTTTATCAACAATGGAAAAATTCAATCACATAATCACATGTAGGGAGTTAGATGTTCAAAAAATGGCCGCCGAACTGCAGCAGTTACACATCATTCTTTCAGTTGTAACTGCAGTTGACATTTTCGTCAATCTACGAATGTTACAAGTACTTGTGTTGCCAACCGTAAGGCTTTAGTAAAAAATTGACACTAACGAGCCAGTAGAATTTGAAATGAAGATTAGTTTTCAACTGCATGCCACGCACAATATTACAATTAGTTGTAGTCACTAGAAAGTGTAAGTAAAATGGGATGTGATGATAACACTTTATAATTCATTCGTTTCAATGCAATTAGCCAAAGCTTGTTGGTCTTATCTATTTTTTGTTTTATTGTAGAACCGTTTTATTTTTGCTTGCTTCTTGAGACATACATCAATCATTGACTACCGGTAGCTATCAAAGCTTTAGCATGTTTGCAAATATGGATTTGGAACCATAAAACGTTTATTCCGTCACGGAATGTATGCATGTTTGAGACATCGAAAGTTCGCCAGTTTTGAGTACTGTTAGTCTAATCCGTTTACAAATTACTTCATGTGGGCCATTTTTATGCTCGTTAGTCAGTCTGCCTGCTCGAGAGATAGCATCCACAATAAAGATTTTTAAATTTTGCAAATATTTATAAACAGCTTAAGTTAGTCAATAATTAAAATCTAACAGTTCAGGTTAATTTTGTTTTCAAAGGTAAACTTTGCATGCGATAAGCAAGGTTGATGAGAAAAATCCTCATCTTATTGCCATCTTTATCTCAAAATCTTTGTCTCACAAGGAAAGGTCTTGAGGTGCCGCTCGAGTTAGCTTAACGAAATATTGACTCTAGGGTACTTTTGTATACTGAACACGATGGTGCATTTAGTTTTTTGTAAAAAGCATTTTTGCAATTTATGTGGTAGCTTTATATTAACAAAATCACTTGCTATATGGAGTTCTGAGCCCACAGTGTGGAAATAATTGTAAATATGCACCCAAAACTTAATAAATAGTAATGAAAATAACTTGATAAGTTGATAACACACTTTAGTTCAATTTTTTTTAAATTGCAAAATTGCAAATTTTTGCTCGATACTGAACGGGAATACGAAAAACCTATACTTTTTTGATCCCATAAAGCAAACATGTAAATTCCAAAAGTGCGTTTTACAAAAAACTAAATACACCATCGTGTTCAGTTTACAAAAGTACTTTAGAGTCAATATTTCGTTAAGCTAAACTCGAGCGGCACCTCAAGACCTTTTCTTGTCAGAAACGGTGCAGAATGTACTTATAGGTTTACCCGTCCTTGTCCTTTGTCAGGATATTTTTGACTAAAAAATCGTAGACCTACAGTAATTTACAGCTTATATATTAATATGCCTGTTGCATTTACAGTTAATGTTGCAATTTTTGCAAATTTAAAGATTTTTATTGAATAACAAACGTTATATTAACTAAATTTCACTATATTTTTGTCATGTTAAAATTAGAGTTCAAGACATTTGGTCACGCTGTATCCGAAGTGACTCATACTGATTACCGTCATAAGACCAGTCAAAACCTGTTTATTACTGCAGCTTCTAAGGGTCGACTTGGGAACATCGGAAATTATTGACTGTTCTATAAAATGACCCCTTATTCACCTCTTCTTCCAACAACCAATGATCCGAAATGGATTAATTTGTTTTGATTCTACTACTAGCTACTGCAGTGCTTATTATAAATATGTATTGTTCAAATCAGAACTTAAAATTACAAGCATTGTGATTGTTTTAAAATTTACCCCGAATTTACTGCATATTATATATATAACATGCATTCTTAGATTTACGAGATCTTTCAAGTTTCACATAAAACTTTAAAAGTAATTCGTTGGGTAACTAGAGGTGTAATATTTAATTGAAAACATTTGGACCTTTTGAAGTAGACACCAAACATCTAGTCCAAACGCAACTGAAGGAGTTTTTACAAAACCACAAGTTGTAGCAACGGTTTACTACTATCTACCAAGTGGCAACGTATTAAAATTTCAGACATCCTATTCCAGTTCTAGAGGCACACAAATGAAGCCGATTACAGGAAAAATCATGTGAAAATTCCATTGAAGATATTGCTTTCACTCGGCACGTGCCTAGGGAGGATTTCGGAAATACTGATTTTAAGCACATTGATGGGTGCGTTTCTGTCGCTAATTGGTTAGTTTCAGTTTAAACCTGCCTACTACAAAAACATTTACCCGAAAATTAAAAATTTGAAAGAGTAATTAACGTTAATTGGTTTTTCGAAAACATCGTTTAAAGCATAAACGATATAGAAGTCGGCTAACCTGCGAGTGCCAGAGTAAACGTACGGGTTCCTCCTACCCTCCCTGAAAAAATCTTAGTCCTACCCCCCCTTTTTAGCTATAGGACCTTGAACGTTTCCAGGTAAGTCCCGTTTAAAATGCATATGATTTAGTTTTCGGATAAATGTTTTTTGTAGTATGCGCGTTTCAACTGAAACTAACCCATAAGTATCAGATATGTACGCAACAAATGATAAATGTTCTTTAAAATCAGTATTTCCGAAATCCTCCCTCGGCATGTAACGAGTGAAAGCCATATTATTCAACAATCATAACTAGAAATGGAATTTTCAGATGATTTTTCCTGCAATCCGCTTCATTTGTGTGCCTCCAAAACTGGAATAGGATGTCAAAAATTTTAATACTTTCAGCCACGTGGGCCGTGGGCCTTCGTAATTTTGGTTGGTGACACAACTTCCCAGGTTCACAAACCTTACTAAACAGTGGTAAACTTTACTTGAATTTCATGTTGCTGCTGTTATTTTTACAGAAAGGATACTTACTAAATTTACGAAGATGCTTTTAAATTCCGTCGTAAATTCAATTTTTGGGGCTAGTATAATGTTTGAAGGGGGTCGTAAGGTAATTCTGACTCGAGGAACTAAAGCTTTAGATACGTGTCATTTGAAAATGTCATTTTTCTTTGTCCCTACAAAGTGTTTCAAATTTTATGTGAATTATAAAATATTGTTGTAGGATTTTGTAGTCAGGAAAAACGGGTAACATTTTCGCAAAACTATATCAAATGGTGCATGCCCCACCTGAAGTCATAATTCATCAAATCAGAGTTACCTTGGGATGACTCATCTGCAAAATGTCTTTTACAGTCAGGAACACGAATAAACAGGTGGGCCAGCTATGAGTAATTATGTGTTTAAAAATTTAAAAGTCCAGCAGAAACCTTCCAAATATCAGTCAGTATTTACATATGCTGCTCTTTCGACCTAGGTATAGGGAACCTGTAAAAAGTCAGGCTAAATGTAACCGAAGTCCAACTATATAAGGACCCCATTTATTCATGTTCCTCACCGTATTTAGGCATAAACTTAACTGGGATGGCGAATGCTTACTTCATGAACAAGGAACCAATCACAAAATCAACACCGTACCTCTAGTTTGCAGTTCAGTTACCGTTCCGACGTTTCTTTTACTGGCAATGCGGATTAGGCACATACCAACAAGTACGTATTAAAACAGCTTTACACTTCTGCAGTGGTTTAATTAATTGCGCAAAAACCTCCCGGACGTATGTTACGTAAGATATAAACAAGAAACTCAGAATTTAACTGAAAACAGTAGGAAAGTAAATTCGTAACACAATAAAACGTTGAGTGAAACACTTTCATGACATTGACAAACACTTTTGATCCTGCCGAACTCCTCAGATCATGTCAACACCCGTCTTACTAAACACGAGCACTTCATAATTTCAATTTTTTGGGCGGCGGACAATAGTTCTGGACTTTTTTTATATAGAATTCCACTTCAATGAAGATCTACATTCGAATTATAACTTTTCACAAGTTAACTAACAAGTAACGTAGTTATTAATGCACCATTAAACAACTTTTGAAAATATACGGAATACAAATGTATTTTTCAACAGCACAGAGTGCACACTGTTTCAAAGAATGTTCCCTGCACAGACAACTCAGATTAGGCGCTTAATATAACATGAAACATGAATACACAATTGTATATGAAATATAGTAAATAGTATACTGATGCATAATTTGCAGGCACGTTCACGATCCCACCCATTCTGTTCTACTCTCACAAGCTTTCATATCCAAATTTTCACTCCGACCACTGTTGGTTTACACGCAACCATGAGTCCTATACAGCTAGGCTGTGTTGAGATATGGAAAGAAAGCACCGTAATGCATTTCGTGAAAACTGAGCTATAGAACTAAAGTACTTGTACTGTGCATGTTCATGCGATTTGCTAAGAAATAGTTTTCAGAAACCATGAACTACTGTCGGCCTACGGACAGTAGGCCGACAAGGGGAAACCCGAGCTCGGCGAACGAGAAGGAAAGCTGAGCAATGCAATGAAATGCGAAGACAATCCCCGAGCATTCGATGCGAACCTGAAGAAGGAGGAGTGTATACCCAAGGCTGTTATTATACATAAGATTTTATATAAAAACAAATAAAAGTTTCAAACTGAACATGAGTATGAGTATGAAGATATTATATAACTAATTAAAATCTCATTACTATACCGCGTTGCAAAGCAGATAGTTACGGTGAGCCCAATTGTCCACCACGTTGGATATTTGGAAAAAAATTCACCAAAAGTCAAGAGCAAAAGCCAAGAGCATGTAATCGGAGTTGGAACAAATCGGGTCAAATATGTATTACCACACTGCAAACCATGACATGCGATGAATCAAACTGAAGCTACTGATACTGATAAGTGTAGTTCAGACATAATGTGCAAATCATTTTTGGTTCCTTTGACAAGCATTATATTTAGCTGGCCCCTATAAATGTTTCGTCAGACGAATACTCATAAATTATGGTCTTTCAACTGTCAGCTAATGCCCACTACTCTAAATATGGACCTAAATATTTCCTAAATTAAGAATCCAAGGCTCGGAAACAACAACGTATTTTCACAAAATCAAACTTTGATCGGAAATTTTGAAATTGGAATTGGAGAAAAATTTTAACATGGGATTTTGCTGAAAATTTAAATAGTGGACTTAGCATTACTAAAATTTTTAACATTGGAATAGTTCATTTTTAAATAATGGATTTATTATTAAAGATAATATTAAATTTTAAATTGCCATTATACAATGACAGTTCGTGCTCTTTTACGTATCTAATTAATTTCGACATTAGTTTTTAGTTACGTTATATAATAAATCCCATGTATTCTAAATTCCATGTTAAACTTTCCGTATGCTAAATTTCATGTTGAACTTCCATAGGCTAACCCACAGTATACTGGTAAAAAAAGGGGTGGTCTGCTACCACTGATGGAAATTTTTGTGATATTTCCATTATCGACCAACTTTGCCGTTACCGGACCACATGCTCTAGTTTCATTATTACAGTTAATTGTTTAAATTTAAAGTTTTTAAATGATAACGTTTCAACTACAGCTAGTCTCGTGAACATTGGAGCATGAAAACCAATGATATTTCTCTATTTAATTAAAAATATAATTAACTAATTATAGAACCTTATTGTCGACATTTCTGACATTCCTGGTCCATAAAACCAGAAATGGGATGGGATGAAAAACCAGAATTTTCCCCAAAAATAAGAAAAATAGAGCTGGTCTAGCGTTGCTAAAAGGCAATACTTTGACCCATAAATGCTTCTTTGACACTCTAGATCACTTCAGGCGCTTTATTTTTCCATTTAAACCCCATTTCACACCTTTTTGCCCATTTTTAGCCCCACAATGGGAAAAATGGCCGGTATAGTGTTGCTTAAACGCATTATTTTGGCCTAAAAATGCTTTTTACACTCTAAGGGACTCCAGTGGCCTTATTTACCCATTTTCAGCCCTTTTAGCCCATCTCTAGTCCAAAAAATGGGGAAAATAGGGTTTTGGCTGGTCTAGTTTCGCTAAAACACATTGTTTTAGCCTAAAAATGCTTTTTCGACACGTTAGAGCACTCAAGGGCCCATAATGTCCCATTGAAACCCGATTTCAGCCTTTTAGTCTCATTTTAAGCCCCAAAAATGGGAAAAGCGGAGTTTTGCTTGTCTAGTGTTGGTAAAACGCATTTATTTGGCCCAGAAATGCTTCTTTGACACTCTAGATCACTTCAGGTGCTTTTTTCCATTTAAACCCCATTTCACACCTTTATGCCCACATTTATGTGGCTAAAAATGGGGGTTTGGCCTATATAATGTTAATTAATTGCATTTTTTGGGCTTAAAAATGCTTTTTACACTCTAATGCACTCCAGTGACCTTATTTGCCAATTTTCAGCCTTTTTAGCCCATCTCTAGCCCAAAAAATGGGAAAAATTTGGTTTTGGCTGGTGTAGTTTTGCTAAAACACATTGTTTAGCCTAAAAATGCCTTTTCGACGTTCTAGAGTACTCCAAGTGCGTTAATTTTTCATTTAAACCCGATTTAAGCCCTTTAAGCTCATTTTTAGCCCCGAGAACGGGAAAAGTGGAGTTTTGCTGGTCTAGTGTTGCTGAATAGCATTTATTTGGCTAAAAATCTTATTTGACACTCAAGAGCACTTCTGTGGCCTATTATCCCATTTAAAAACCATTGCACACCTTTTCGCCCATTTTTGCCCCTTAAATGGGAAAATATGGAGTTTTCGATGTTCAAGTGCTGCTAAGAATGCTTTTTTGGCCTAGAAATGCTTTTTTGACACTCAAAAATTTTCCAGGGGCCTTATTTTCTAATTTTTAGCCATTTTCAGAGCTTTAAGCCCATTTTAACCCCTAAAATTGGAAATGATGGGGTTTTCGTTTTGTCAGTGTTTCTAAAAATGCTTAGTTTGTTCTAAGATTGCGTTTTTGATACTTTAAATTATTCATTTTCCATTTTCAGCGCTTAAAGCCCATCAAATTATGCCCTTAGATGGTCAAAAAAAGTAAGGCGTCTTAATTTGACAAGACCTTTCAGTTTTACGCTAAATATATTAAAAGTTCCAAACCGCGTAAACCCGAGTTTGCAACTAAGAGTGTTCAATCTTAATTCTTCGTAGACTTGTTTTTTTCAGTCCCGTTTTACTCCGGGTTAAGTTCATTAAACTAAAAATCTGATGCGCTAAAAATCCCGTTTTTAATTTTTCTACGCGATAAAACCATCCAAATTTAATTTTATCGACTTTTTAATTTCAAGTTTTTGTTAGCGTAAACAGACGTTTGCAAGCACAATATTCCAATTTGAGGTCCACAAACAGCACAGTGTATAATAAAGTATTTATAAATATAGTTCCTAGATAAGTTTACATTTTAGGATCAAAATGCAAATTCTGGGGCTAAATTTAGGTTTTTGGTGCGTAATCGCAAAATATTGCCAACTAAGCGTCCTGATTCATAAAAATGAAGTACTTCGCGTCTGCTGAACACTTGTGGACAAAATGCAGCGTATTAACAGTGCTGGCTAAACCTATTATGCCTTTAACCAGACAACAGTAGTTAGCTCATGCTTGCTGCACATTTTTGAAGAAACAGTGGGTGTTAAGTTACTGCTTATCAAACTATGCCCTTAGTCAAAACAAAGTAATGCGTCTTAATTTGACAAGACCTTTAAGTTTTACGCTAAATATATAAAAGTTCCAAGCCGCGTAAACCCGAGTTTGCACCTACGAGCATTCAATCTTAAATCTTCAAAGACGTTTTTTTAAATCATTTTTTGACAATCAATTTGCCATACTTCTCCATACTTCCCCATTAATTGCCATTTTTAGCTATTTCAATAAGCTAAAACCAAGAAATATTGCGTTTTTGATAGTTTCTGTTGCTAAAACGCAATGTTATGGCCTAAAAATTATTTTTTGACACTCATTTTGCCATATTTCTCCATATTTCCGCATTTTTAGCCATTTCTATAAGCTAAAAACTATAAAATATTGCGTTTTTGATGGTTTCTGTTGCAAAAACGCAATATTATAGCCTAAAAATAATTTTTCGACACTCATTTCGCCATATTTCGCCATATTTCTTCAAATTTCCCCATTTTTAGCCATTTTTATAAGCTAAAAACTATAAAATATTGCGTTTTGGATGTTTTCTGTTGCTAAAACGCAATATTATGGCCTAAAAATCATTTTTTGTCAGACGAAAATCAATATTTCCTTATTATTTGTCACACGAAAACCAATATTTTCTCATTTTTAGCCATTTTTAGCCATTATTATCCAATTTTGAAGTTAAAACCATGAAATATGGTGTTTTTGTTGGTTTTCTGTGACTAAATCGCCCTATTTGGGCCTAAAAATCATTTTTTGTCCCACGAAAACCAATATTTCCTCATTTTTAGCCATTTTTAGCCATTATTATCCATTATTTGTAGCTAAAACCATAATATATGGTGTTTTTATTGGTTTTCTGTGAATAAATCGCA
>LJIJ01001786.1:0-36403 GCA_001718145.1 Orchesella cincta
CCCCGGTACTTTTTTTGAATACCTTGCGGTCAAAAGGTAGCCGGTATCGGTATATACCTTTTCCGCTACCCCTTCTACGAAATACCCTTAAAAGATGACCCGAGGTATCGGAGCTCTGTACCATCAAACACACGTCAAAATTCAAGCATATCGCACCTTCGTTCTTCGTAACTTGGGTTTTTCTTGCCATTACACTTCCTATTCTGAATTTTTGTTCAGCCGTAGCATATTTTAGAGTTGATTTAAAAATGTACTAGCATTCCTAACGTAAAAGTCCTGGTCCAAGTGAATTGTCAAACGGCAAAAAGGAATGTGCACCTTGAGTGCTTGAGGTCAATTTATTCAAGCAGATCTGGTGATGTTCGGAGTGTGTAGCGCGGAAATAAAGAAACCTAAAACTTATTAATGAATTATTTCAGTCACATTTGAAAAAAGTCAACAACTGTTAGATTAACTAATCCAACTGGTTAATCTTTATTCACCAAAATTGGCCGAAAAATAAAATGCAAGTGCAACGCCCCCGGCACGGGGGCCCAAGAGGGTCTAGGGGGCTTTGGGGTCTGGGTCGTACAAACTTCTTAATTAATATTAAGTAACGAAGTCAGTTAGAAAATAAGAAATTCACCTTTTAAAATCCTAATACATAAGGTACTCAGCTAAACGGGTGATAATTGTTCGTTAGAATTCAGGTAAATTAATAAAAAGTTTCTGCGTATTAAAAACCTATTTTTAGATATTCTGTATCTGAATGTTATACTGTATCTCAGATCATCGTGAATCAGAAAATCCGTTTTTTGTTGTAATTTCAATTACAGTGTATATTTAGTATATTCTTTTAATTTTTCCTGAGCGGATGGCATTTACAACTGGCAGTAGTAGAAATGTTTTATTAAACGGGGATAATAGTGGAGGTCACCGCAGACAACGATTTTGAGATTATATGTGCTTTAAAACTTCTTCGTTTTACAGAAAATTCTTAGGTTTTCCGAATCAGGACCCCGATTAGAAAGATTCAGCGGTTAAACAGGCCAACGGTAAGCCAAATGCTTGCTACCGTACTATTTTCATGCAGTTGTTGCTAGATACCCTAATGCTGAATTTTTTTCCACTCCTTCATATTTTTTGTTTAATGATTAATATTGTGAGCGTTAGCAAACTACCCAAAACTTAGCTTTAAAATGACTGGTAAAAGACAACACTTCAGTAAACAATAACAAAGATACATTTAATTGAATTAAAAATGATCATATAAGTTTAGGTAAGAATTACGCGTTAAAAATCAAGATCAGAAACAGATGAGTGACTCAGAATGATAAGAACTGAAGTACCAGCATGTACTACTAAATAAAAGAAAAAGAATGAGAAGCTGGCATCCCTACTTTCTCCCTAATAGCCAATGGCAGCCATGCAATGGGCAAGCTGCTCACAATATTTGCCATTCTACTTTAGCTCTATGAAAGGTTGATAGCAAAAATCATTACATTTTTTGAAGAGCGTACTCATGATGTGTAGAAACATAGCATCATCATTTAAAGCCTTAAAACTGCATATTTTGTAAAAGCCAGACTGCTCCTCTGGGTTACGTGGCATGGTTTTCTAACGGTAGCAGATTTGGTTTACCTAGTTGAAACGCCGAAAGGCTGTCTTGATTATTTCCATGGATTGGCTACGTGTGTAATATATCAGTCAGACAAAAGAACTATCATTATTACACAAACTGAAACTTAACTAACAATCATCAGATCTAAAAATGTCTGTGCTTGCTAATCTCCAATATATCAGGTTTGACTTTGGCTTATTTCGAATTAAGTTTTGAGCTCTGTAATACCGTTCAGAAGTGTGATAAATTATAGTATATGGGGTAACAGGGGTTTGTTGTCAGAAAAATATAAGAATTATAATTAGCTTTTTGTTTCTAAAAATAAGTATGATGAATTGATAGTCTATGTAAACTTCGTTATTCTGTTATATTAATATTGTTTATTCGGAGAAGGGGCCTTTATGGTCCAGCTTGCACCCCGGCCCACATACCTCTAGTTCCGCCACTGCCAATAATCAGATTACTTTTTCTCCTTTTAATAAAACAATTAATCATAATCTGATTAATTAAAAAAAACCAAACCTAATCTCTAATCTTTAATCTAAAGAAAATCTTTTATTGATTAGTCACCATTGAATATAACGTGATTCGTTTCAAAAGTTGCTGCAGGGCCGAACTCACCCTTGGCCAGGCACTGGTGATTATGATAACGATTCGACGACTTGTTTATGATTTCGTATGGCGATGAATAAACTATGCTACCTCTTAAAAATTTTAATATGTAACACAAAAGACCCTATGTAATGTCATAAGGGAATTTAAACGATTAACACTAGTAGGTATTGCTTGAAATCGAGTAGAAATTTTGATGTAAAAGAAGAAATACGTAACCTACTGTTTAGTAGACTTAATTTTCAAGAAAACTACAAAGATTGCTTTTCGTTTCAAGCTGAAAAAACAAGTTATGCAAAATAAAATAAGCTAGCTGTATCACAGTTGCTCTAAGGAATTTCGGAACATAACTAGTTTTATACTTTTCGTTTGCATTTAAATAAAAATGAATATTACTCGAACCCTTCAACAGTCCGTTAAAAAGGGGAATAAAACCCCACATATTTTAGGAACTGATCATTCCCTTACTTGGAAGGCGTTTGCGTTTCCATTTAAAACTTTCGACAAAGTAATTTTATTTCCTTTCCAGTTATAAAAATCGTCTAAAGCTTTGCTGATATTTTTGGAGGAAAAGCGCTTGAATATGATTATAGCATGGACTTCCATTTCGTTTACTGGATTGAATTCCCTTTGTTACTTGTTCTACACATTCCTAACCCTGTCTCAACCAATTTGGAGTTCATCCGCACTTCTGAAAGCCTTGACATATTTCGTCATCTTTATCATTTGTGGTTTGATATTCCTATTTTCTGTGTATTTCACTTGGAATGGGAGAGAGATGGCAGTTTTGTTTTCAGACACTAAAATCGCACAAGCGGAAGGTAAATTCAAAAAACATTTTTACATATAAATATCATGAACTACTAATTTTAATTATACTTTTTCCTTTCAAGCCGTAAACTGGCTCCGTGTAGAATATATGTTTCGCCCACATCCATACTACCAAGATGGGATTGGAATCGGGTCGACTATCTTCACATTACTTGTGGTTGTCATCACATTTGCATTTCCCATACTTGGAATTCTTCTTAAACTGGATCCAATTGATCCGCTATTTGATGAGTTTACCGTTGCAAATTTTTTAATTAGATGCTTTTTTAACTTGATATTAACCGCTGTAGCTGCTCGTTGGTATCACTTTGTGACCATACAATTCTACCTAGTTTTTAATATTGGGAATACGAGTTTGGAAGCTATCAAAACGGCCGTGGAAAATCCCTCCGATCATAGGCATTTACCTCAACCTCCGAAAAAAATTGATTCGGGAAAACAAGTGACTCAATATCGGGCATGGCAAAGATTTGTTATAAGCATTATAATTATTCAACGGAGAATTGTGCTCCATACTAGAATCTGGTCGTATAATTTGGGTGGTTTGGGATTTATCCGCTTGTTTTTTGGTGTGATAGCTTGGTCAACTGTAAACTACGGTTTTATAATATTGCATACGGTAGCTCCCATTGAGCTTACTTGTATTGCAGGGTTTATATGTGGCACTTGTTTCTTTTGGTTCTTGTCGCTAGCAACTTTTATAACCAGTATTGAGAGAAACTCTAAAAAATTAAATTATCAATTTGAATTGGCATACGAGTCCAACCTGTTGGGAAAGCGGTATTTGAGAACGCTTGTAAATGCCAAAATTAGCTTGCCATTCTTCAGCTTTAGGGAGGATAACTTAATTTTGCAAATGAGAATTCCGTTTGATGTGACATTAGATTGCGTTTTAACAGTTCCTTACTAACTGACACTGTAGTACATAGTACATTTTAATTGCTAAAAATAAATTTAATAAAAGCGAATCATTTTCAAACATTACTGCTTATTTTGGTACATCCACTTTGTAAAATTTAAACCTATTGGAAAAAGTAACCTTGAGCTAGTTAAAAATGAAACAACTTATAGTTTTGTTTGTTTACACACTGTTTTATCCCAAAACATGCAGTGTTTTTAGTCCTCTTTGATTTAATTTAAGTAATTGGTAAATGTAAAACTAATAATGGCAAAAAAACTCAGGTAATACTTATAGATTTGTAATGAAGAATTTGAATGAAAATGTATCACCTTGTATAAAGTGCTTATTATTTTGTTTAATGAGAACTTAATCAAGGTGAAAGCTTGAGCGAAGGTTTTTTACCGACTAAACCTTGAGCTATTTTACCAAACCAACATTCAATGTCATACCAAAAAACGTTTTACAAATTAAATATTCCGTACTTCAGATACGAAAGGCCTAAATTCGGGATTAGTAAACAAGTGTCTATTTAGTCCATTTTGTTCAGTTGCAAATCCACAACACAATGTTTAGCCGTCGCCTATGAAAAATTCGATGACTCCATTGTTCCCTTTCCCAATATTTTGGGATACTTGCGATTAACTTTAACACAAAAACGAAAACAATCCATCCCAAACCAGAACGATGGAAATGGAAAGTGAAATGGAAAGTGAAGCTGAACTACGGTCTGGGTTTTCATCTAGGGCATTGCGCTACTTGCTGTAAGTTGCAAACATTACAGAGAAAGCAACCTGGATGGATTTCACGTGAACAATGCATACCTCCTCTGAGGTTTGCTGGTGTGGATTATGATGTCCCTTTTTCGATGGTATGCTAAAGACGTTTGTGGATTGGCCAATGGATTCTATCAATCGTGGTCTTCATGCAACGTAATTTAAAAAACATTAATTTAAACCACTTATTAATAAAAAATGCAATTATTTAAATTTTCTTCTGCAGAAAAATACAGCTATCGAATAAACCACTACAATTCGAAACTCTACCAGGTTCTGGATAAACTGGTTTGTACACAAGTTGTTCTGGTATTGATTGGCTACTTCCTTCTGATGTTTTATTGATTATAAACCCCGATTCTCCGCCATTTGTCGGAGCGATTGTTCCAGGTAAACGGGAATATCTGCCACTTCGTTGCCAACTAATTTTCTTTCATGCTTATGCATTAATACCAGTTCAGATCACAGTCCTTCTAGTTACGATTTCTCTTCTAATATTTCCATTTTATATTGTTCCCCTTTTAACTTGGAGTTGAAATTGGGAAACCCGCATTATCAGCTACACAACAAACTACGCCAACCCCAGAATTTAATTTTGAGCTTTCGATGCTTTAAAGTACTTCAAAATAACACACTCTACTTTCTCGGTTTGTTTTTAATGCTGGGAAAGGCTTGTGGGCAAGTAACCTCTATTTATTGTAATTTTGTTTTAATCCATTATTGGAGTGAACTGCAAGTGGAACAAATGAATTAGTTCATAAGCCTCCTTGCATTTTGTGGACTTTTATGACATTGTGGGGGTTTTTATTTTATATTAACTGGAGGGCTCAAAGTTTTAGCGTCGTGGAAGAGAAAGAATTGGGGAAATTCTAAGGACAGCAAAGTAATGAAAATTTCTCAATCTTGCAAGCCCATAAAAGTTTGTTGGGGAAATAGGTTTGTGATCAACAGAACAAGCCTTCCTGTTTTTCTCCGCAGTGTTACTCGTAGTACGTTTAAAGCTTTGTTGACAGCAAAAATAACTGATTTTAAATTTTAAAATGTTTTTATATTTAATATATTTTAATATTTAATTTATTTTAAAAATAGATTTAGAAGTTTAACATGTATTTATTCAATTTTACAGAATTAAATAATGGGACAAATATAACTATGCAGATGTATATAAGAAATCCTCGCTATTTTTTGTAAGAAACCTGCGTATGAGAGAATTGCGATAAAATGTCAGAAACATGAATCTTTTTATTAGAAAGTCTCGTATGATAAATTTGCGATAAAATTTAGGAAACAACCGTCTTTTTACAAAGCCAAAAGTAATTTCATTAATTTTTTTTGTATTAATGTATCGTAAAAATATCACGGGTATATTTTTAAATATTTTTTCGCAATACAACATAATTTTTAATGGTTCGTAAAAGAATGCTCAGGATTGTGTGTTGTGCAACACTTCGTTATTGAACTATCAATGCAGGCTTTGATTTTTGTGGTCTTCCTTACGTTTTTGACCAGTTGGTATAGGTTGAAATTCTCCTGGTACTTGGTATTCGTTTCTTTATGGCGATTCTTGTTATGTGAACGCAAATATACTCTTTTTGATAAATGTTCCACAGATTTTTCCCTATTTCCATTCCATATTTCAACCTTTCAAAGACAATGAACTGTTGTCTTATTCAGCGAATTCTCCAGCTGGAGTCTTTGAACATGCGAGCAAATAGATACTAATGGATTATCTAAGTGTTGCACCCTTAAGTGCTGGGATAAAAAAGTTTTATCAGCTGAATGTCTAAACTTCACCTCATAGGAATTTTGGTAGTTAATGACCCTTTATTTGCATTTTAAAATTTATACTTGACTTTTTACTGAAGTATTTGAAGTTTGTTAGTTGAAGAAGAAGTACTGTTGGAGTTTGTTCTTCCGACCAAGATTTTAAAGCTCGAAGGTGTCTGCAGACGAAGCCCTAAGCTGACACGCTCAATTGTAGTACCTTCAATGTAATTATGTCTATAATTTATAACGTTTACATGATTCCCAACAGTAAATAAATGGACATTATTTAAATGTTTAAATTGAAGTTCCTTTCCTTAACTTTGTTTTCATATGTTAATTTTATTTCAAGTATTTGGCTTAGATTTTTAGATTTTAAACAAATCATACAATAGCGGATGAAATCTAATTTTAGACGCAAATTTCTGACAATGTGGCGAGGATTTCTACCTATACGCCATGTTTCTTACAAAATCTGCGCGGATTTTCTTATATACATCTGCATGTTTAAATGCATCCCTTAAATAATTAATAAAAAATGTAACATATAAACAGTGCTGATTTAAAATATTAGTAAACCATTAAGCACCCATATAAACAAACTGTAAAATATTTCACAACTAAAAACCTTGTCAATTTCCAGAAAATCTCCATACGGCGCTCTAAGAGGTCTCAATGTTCTTGTCAACATTACTGTCGCCTTTGCTCGTGCTTTGGTTTCCGGAGATTTAACATACACCCGAAATATCAGAGCATTTAAATAACATTTTCTCTTGCTGCAGTTGAATACTCGGCAATTCTCACACACATATCTAATCCCAAAATTGAAACACCTAGTAAACAAACCGCAGCAAAGATAAATATTATGTAAATTAGAAGGTGCAAATGTTTAAAAGCCTTTATCACCATCCCAGAAAACTACAACCGTTGCCCAAAATACAATGGGAGACCTGCTCCTACAAAATATTTGGCATATTCTCTACCCAATGCCCAAATCAACATGCATTCTCTATAATGGTCTATCTTGCCTTCTAAAAAAAATCGGTTCGTGGCTAACTCCGCATACAATTGAGTGCAGATGCTGCATACACATAGATGGATATGCCGAGTAGACTCAGAAATCTGCAAGCTTCTATGCTCACCGTCATCAGAAAAATTCGTATCAATAGAGTTATTACGATTGTTTCCACCTGTCGAAACTTTGGATCTGGAAGAATATCTTCAAATATGTAATAAGGGGCGTCTAACTCAAGAAGGGGAATTAAAAAGACGACGAGCAAGGAACCAAAGCTTAATATTATAACGAAAGGCAGAAGCACATCATCCCATTTAACTAGTTCTTGTACATGCTGAAACTCTGTATCAAAATACAAACATGTATTAAGTTTTTAAAGGGAGCAATTGTGTTTAAACAAATTAGAAACTAGCTTACCTATTGATAACCTTTGCTTCATTGCTAGAAATTGATTTATTGATTCCAAAACTGTGTTGAATTTCATTCCGATGAGGGTTAGATATACGAAAGCCCATGCAGCCGTGGCACCCATTGCGTACATTCCAAGATATATGAAGTGGAAATTTGGCCGCTTCTTTATCAGTATGTGACTTAAAGGTATGTAGATTGCACAAGTTGCTTCAACAAATATAAGTGAAAAGTAAAACCCAAACGGGATCCATCTCAATGAATACTTTTTAGCCACGAATAGTCTCGACTTTTTTAAATCCCATTCTACTGGATATGGATAAAGTATATGAAGCATAGCTTTAAAGCCAGGAGCGCATCCTTTTGTGCTGCGGATAACATCTTAAGTTTTTGCTGCTTTACAGGCTATTTAACAACTAAACAAACTAGCAATGAATCTGTCTAACAAAATTTAAAACCAAAATATTGTAGATTGGTGGGCAAACTGAAGCCGTAATTATATTGGGTTTTTAGGTACTCGAAGTAGATCAAGGGTCTTTTAAACTTAGAATTTGTATACCAAATTCTTCTTTGACCATCCAATAGAATTATGGTGGATTCTATACTATATTTGTGACTACGTGGACGTATCAAGTTCTCTTCCATGATGTTAGAAACATGGGTAATTGAAAAACTGCAGTTTAGTTCCCTTAATTATTAAAAATCTTTTTGACAGAAATCCACCTATTCCCACATAATTGTATGTTTAAAATATTCAGCATTGAAATAAATGCTTAGCATTTAGTCCTATCAATCAAGAACATTCTAGATCGGTAGTGGCTTCCATAAAAACTGTGCCAGGTTGAATTTAAGCACAGTCGAGAGTTCTCAGGCCCGTTACGTGAATCCGAGGCTTCAAGCGAAAGATGAATAGTCCAGCCTTTTGCAAATTTTTATATACTTAAAAATCACCACCCGAAAAAGCATCTTTGATTGGGAAATGATTCTAAAAGCATTTTGATCATAATATACACACAAGAAGTAAAATTTCTGATAATTAAAAGGCGGTAAATACACGGGCGGGTGACAATAAATGGAAGAAAAAAACGGGACTTAGGAAAGAAAGTGTTTCAAGACACATCTGCAAACTTGTCCTAAAACCTTTAGTTTGGCATATTTTAAACATTTTATTGTTGCCAAAAGTCCGACCTTTCTTTCTTCTCTTTCGTCCGGCCTTGAACTGATTGCTTTCCACCCCGCTCCCATCGTTCACGGGACTTTGCAGGTCTTTACCATTTGACCTTTTGTTGTATCAACAACTAACTGAATCCCTAAAAGTTCTCCTTCTACTACCCCCATGTCACGTAAAACCAATCGTCAAAATGGACAATCCCTACCGGCTTTTTTCTGCGGACGTGTTTACTCATTTTGTTATTTTTTAACTTTACTTGAGCAAACTAAAAACATCCATTTATTTTAATTTATTTAAAATATCCTTGAGTGCTTAAATTATCGCACATAACAAATGGTTGTACATTTTGTCTTCAGCTGTTTGAAAAAAATTACAGAGTACTTTCCAAAAACAGTGGAATACTTACCTGGATTCAGCGTTGGACTGAATGGTGGGTAGCTGTGCTCTCAATCACGTAAGCTGCCCTGCCATACAGAGCGGAAAGCCGTTTTTTTAAAAAAAAAAAAACCCAAGAAAAGAAAAAAGGGGGGGATGTTTTTTGTCGCCTTTTGTTCATTTTCCAAAACTCAATGCGTTTTCTTTCTTTAATTTTTTCCAAAATGAAACAAAGACAACGCATTTCTAAGTTCGCCGCCTCATTGCCAGCGGCGATTGAGAGCACAGCGTATCTACATCCCTCAGTCCCGCTGCCTGGATTCGATTGAAATTTTAGTGACTATTGATAAATGCCCTAAAAAAAGAACAAAAGCTAAAATATTAACAAACCATTAATTACCCAAATAAACAAACTGGTAAAAAATTCGCAGCAAAAAACCTTGTCAATTTCAAGGAAATTTCCAAATGGCAATCTAATTGGTCTCAAAGATTTGGCCAACACTATATTCGACTTTGCACAAGCTATTGACCTTTCCGATTTTGCATACCAACGAAATATCAAAGCATTAAAATAACATTTTCTCGTTGCGGCCGTTGAATACTCAGCAATTCGGGTACACATATCCATTCCCAAAATCAAACCGCCTAACAACATAACCCCAACAATGACACACATTGTGTGCACCAGAAAATACAAACTATCAAAAGCCTTTATCATCATCCAGAAAAGTGTAACCGTTCCCCAAAATATTAAAGGGAGCACTGCTCCAAAGAAATATTTAAAATATTCTCTGGCCAATGTCCAAATCAGCATGCATTCCCTATAACGATCTAACTTGCTTCTAAAGTAAAATTGACTGGAGGCTAACTCCCGCATGCAAACTAGAATGGAGTTACCGCCGACAAATAAGGATATGGTAAGCAGACTCAAAACCCTGCAAATTTCTAGGTTAGCCGTCATAATAAAAACTCTTACAAAAAAAGTGAGCACAATTACATCCAAACTTCGATATTTGGGATCCGGAAGGATGACTTCAAATGTGTAATAAAGTGTGTCTAAATCAAGGAAAAGGCAACAAACCCAGAATGAAACTCATTGTCAATATTATTACGGATAGAAGCACATCATCCCACCAGTTCCTGCACACTTTTAAGCTCTGCAACAGTAAAAAATGTTTAAACTAGTATTTTAATTTTTAAAACATTTCATAGCTTACCCATGGATAGTGTCTGTTTCATGGCTAAAAACTGGTTGGCTGCATTCAAAACCGTATTGAACCTTATTCCAATCAGTGTTAGGTATACAAAAGCCCAAGCGCCTGTAGCACCCATTCCGTTCATGCAAATGTGTATGAAAGAAAAATTTGGTCGCTTTTCAACTATAAATGCGATAATGGTACATATATACAGGAGTATAACTAGACCCACAGCTAGACTCAAGTAAATTCCAAAGGGGATCCATCTGAAGGAGAACTTCTTGCTTACGAATAGTCTTGAGTTTTTTAAATCCCATTCTACTGGGTATGGGTAAAAATAGCATTTTTTCAGCGCGTGGAGCGCATCCTTTTGTTTCCCTGACAGCATCGTAGAACTTCCAAGGATTTGTCCTCACAAATTTTCCTTGTTTGTAATTTAAAATTGTAAACCCTTTATACGATGTTTATGAAGGCAAGTACTTTCAAAGTAGATTAATGTTGAATTTTCATAATAATTTGATTGCCCAAAAAATCCACATGCAAAAGTCAACTGACATGAAAATTTCATTCCAGTTAACCTTTTTGCTGAATATAAAACCCTAAATAAGTACCGTAGACGAGCCCAGCAGTCGAGGTCAAAGTAAACTAAAAGGCATTTGTAATATGAACAAAATTTTGTAATCAAGCGACTTTTATACACCAGCTGGAAGTTTTCAGTTAGTTTTCTGGAAATGTATCTGAATATTAGGGGCTTGACCATTCGTTGAATACTATTCCTTAAGTTCTGACGTTTTGCTAAATTCTGGGATTGGGAATTTATAAGGAATTTGAAAGCCTAATATTTTCAACCATCATTTAAATTGATGCAATTTATGCCATTACCTCTAAATTACTGACCATGACAAAAGTATAAACTGATGGGCAAACTTATCAACGTGTTGTGCTTTCGCTCAGTAAGTTTTTTGAAAGTTTGTAGATCATTTGAAACTGCCAGTAATCAGTAGAAATACGCAATAATGTAATAGAAATCTCATACTGGAGTTAAGCAATATCTCCAATAGTCATTCTTGAAAAGTTGTAATTGAGCATATTATACCTTTTCACAAGACTAATTCGATGTCAATGTCCAACGAGTTTTAACAATGTTTTAAATGTTCTATTCGAGTGAAAAGGTTTTCTATAGTAATGTCGATTGCCAGTGATATTATTTCCCGACCTTTTTATGTCTAATAGTGTAGGTTATGATGCTACATTCAGTTTTAGTTAAAAATTATCTTAAAATTTCAGACTTATAAAACTCCCACACAAATTTCGAAAATTCTAAAACACATATTCCTGAATTTGTTTGAAGTTACGGCATGCGAAATTTCTGGTCAATCGGACAATAGATGAAGGCGCAAATCGCATTTTGTGGTCCAAACTTAATGACACTCCAGTCCAGCTTTCTTGTCTCAACTTACTGCGGAAAAAAGAAAACCATGTAGCCTTAGAATTATGAGATCTATCAAGGTATAACATCTAAAATAATCAGAATATAATGGCATTGCAATCGACATTCGCATAGCCAGCGTTTTCACTCATTTATATATTCCAATGAAACTGAATTACGAAACGTATTCATGGAAACATGACCAACTTGACTTAAGACTATAATACCCCAATTATCATCTGGATAGAAATACAAGAATGTATTAGATATTTTTTCTACTACATATTTTCTCTACTGGTAAGTTTTTATTTGACAATTTAAATTTCTTATGAAAATTCTGACATCCTTCTTTCAATTTTCCAATTTTTTCAAATATTGGCAATTTTCTTGAAAACCGCCAGAACTTTCTATAACAAATACGAGTTTTCAATTTTTGTATGGGGGTTTATATTTGCAGTTTGTTTATAAGCCCCGGATCTGAATTATGGTGTTGTACACATTTTCTAAGCCAATTTATTGTGACTGTAATGACCAATCATGTTTACTTTGCTAAATTTAGTTTCAGTGCAATGCGCAATATAAATTACGGTTTATTCTTTTAAAATGCGAACCATTTTTCTAACTGATGCCTACATTCCCACACACACCTGAACAATAACAAAATTAAAAAAACAAAAAGGGACTTCGTGTTTTGTAGCAACCATTAGCTCAAAAATTTTCTAAAGAATAATGCAGGTCGTAATAAATGTCGTATCGAGGTTTTGATTGTATGTGGCTGGATTAGGAGTATAAACAGTTTGACTATTACGCATCGACAGTAATTTAAAATTGTATGTACATAATTTGGTTGCTATCGCAATGTAAGCCGGATAGTTAAAATGTTGTTCCTCCAAAATTTTCAAGTCATAAGCTAATAACATAAAGCAGTAAATACTATCAGCAAAGATAAATATTAAAAACCATAACCTGGATAGAAAACCGAGCGCTTACTCGGGTATTATATTATATTTTGCATATATAATTCAGGCATTTACAATATATTGAAAACATATAAACCATAACAATTCAAGGTCACTCAGAAAACGTCATTTCGCAGACATATATTACGTAAACGGCTATTAATTGAATGTAGCTAGAGATTAAATACGTACAAAAACAATGTATTATATTAGTACTGTACACTCTTCTCTTGTAGGAAAATGAATATCATTTTGGTTTGCATGTATCCAGCTCTAAGTTTGCAAGCCATTAGCCAATTTATGTATTACGCCAGCATCCCACTTGCAGACCCCCAGCTACCGTCAGATTTAGCTATAAAACGTAATGGCACAGACATAAGTGATAATTACCATAATTACTCCTACGTCAGCTAATGTCCCAGACGTCCTCTGCTCCAATCCACCATTAATTAGTTAGAGTTACACACACCCATATATCGGAGCTAGTCTATAATTCCCATTTTTTAAATATGGGAACCCCACCCAAATGTTCTCCATTTCGGGGTCCCTTTAAACTCGCCCTAATTTCCATAATAGTTCTACTCCCCATTGTATCCTCGGAGTCTCAATACCTCCCTTCGAGCACGGGTTCTATAAAAAAGATAAGCGAGCGAGAAAGGGAAGTGCTCCCTTTAATCGAGGAGTTGGCAAATAAACTTGACTTTAATAAATTCACAGAGGACCCTCTCATCCTCCAAAAACCCCCTGAAACACGATACCTTGACCCAAAACGAAACAACTTGATTTTTGCCAAGAAAAATGATGCAGAAGCTAAACAAACGATAGCACTCAGCAGCAAAGACTCAGCGAGCTGGGCCATCACCACCCCGCGAGGTGGAAAAAAGAGGCAGTTCATCCTGCTGAGAAAAGCACTCAGCCAGGGAGAAACAGCTGGGGGATCAGGAATTCCCTACTATGCTTCTTTTGTTTATATCAGGTAAAATTTTCAAAATTTTCAAATTTTTGACTCCACCTCAGTTTTTAAATTTCAATTTAAAATTTTTCTAGAAATCGCCTAGACAGCGATAATGAAACAAATACCAAAGAATTCCAGCTTCTTGGCGTTCCCAGTGTGGCAGAATGGGATATTTGGGAGGAGAGGTACACCCACTTCTACGCTGGGTGGGAAACTTGCGACTTCACTCTCTATTTCACCTGCTCTTCTCTCAAAGCGATGGCAGGTGATGCAGTTAAAGCTCTGGTGATTGCGGACAACAAAAAACAATCACTTTCCAGATCAAAGAGAAGCATACACAGTGGGAGCAACGCCATCGATGACGATGATGATGATGACGACGACGATGAATCTGAAGAAGAGTTGGAACCTCTACTCCCCATTAAAAGTGTGGACGGTTCAGATCCCAATGAATACAATGACCTTTATCTTGACCTAGACCTCCACCGTTTCGAGGAGGATGACGATGAACCCAAGAGACTAACAAGGTTGAGGCGCAGCTTGCCCCACCATCGTGTAAAACGTCACGGTTGGCCCGAGATTGATGAAGAGGAACTAAAAAACAATGAAATAGGTGAAAGCAGACCAGGTGGAAGGATGATATTAGGAGATGTCCACTCAAATCTCGGAGTTGATGTCGATGACGTTATGAAAGACGTTCTTAATGCTGGAGACGGGGATTCCAGGGTGAAAGTAGCGATGACTGTGCTCACAGGGCTTCTCCGACCGGATGGACCGTTAGCGAATCTCACCGCGAGTGATATCGCAGGAAGCACCGTAGATTTGGTATCATCAGTGCTGAAAGGTCCGCATTTAGGAACTTTAAAGACGATTTTAGGACCCTCAGGTACAATGCTTGACCCATTGATTGAGGTGGTTGGAAGTGGGGCTGAATTGGTTCGAGATCTTCCAGACCAGTCTGCCGGGTTTGAGTTGAAGGGGGCAATAGCGAACATTGCAGAAGCTGCTGGAATCGGGGGGCTGATGGAATCAATGGGATTGGGCAGAGTTTTGGAAAGTATGACACATAAAGGGGCTGATGGACAAAGGATGATTTCTTGGGATTATGTGGGTCAGTTAGCAAGCGGTGTGAAGAAACTAATGGCTTCGGGATCTCTGTCGAAAGAAGCAGCGACGTTGGCAGCTCTTGCTGAGAAGCTCACGGAGCAAACGAAGGCGTTGTCTATAAAAGGGGTTTTTGCGGGGTGGCGTCTTGGCTCGGATCTGGCAGGGGGGACGCTGAATGGGGGGCGCGGATGGGGAATGGATTTGGACTGGGAAAAAAGAATGTGCCTTCCAATGCCGACTTACTTACAGGGATTATTTACCCCGGAGCTGGGACGAAGAAACAGTTCTTTTTTCCGTTGGGAACACTTCATTCTGCCAATTTTGTGAGTGATGGGGCTCGAACTATTCATGGCTGGTATGAACCTAGTTTACCAGGAAAGGCGGATGGATTTTATCCAGATGGGTTTTATGAAGAACCTGCCAAAGAATTGGTGGATAAGCGCGGGAAAATTATACCTGATGGATACAAACCAAAGAAGGGGGAAGAAGGGGATGGTGGAATTGTGGGGACGCTGAAAAGTGACAACAAATTCGTGCCAGAGGGGATTACCAAAAGGGCTGTGGTGAACATGAACAATGAAAAATCTAAAGAAAAATTTTGGATGCCGGGAACTACGAATTCGAAAATTGTCCCGAAGCCGGCGAAAACTGCGGAGGAACAAAATCCTAAGACGGTACTTTATGGCGTTTTGTTTCCGGGAATTGAGGAATCTCCCCATATTTTCATTCCGGATGGGGGTTCTCTAACAGGCTTCTTTGTACCTGAGGATGAAGAGGACCACCCACAATATACCCAGACGCCACATGGAATTCTTACACCGACAACTCCTGCTGGACATGCGATGTTTGTTGCAGAAACCCCTGAAGAATTAGATAATATCAAGGAAATTCATGGTGTTTTTATGCCCGATGCCCTCAAACTCGCTGGGGGGATTGGGGGGACGCTGAGCAAGATGGAGGGGGGTCATGGGCGACCTGGCAAGTATTCCTTTGTGGCTGATAAACCCGGCATAGATTACATGTACATTAGTGGAACTCCAGAAGTGGGAAATGTTTGGAATGTCTATCTTTCTAAAAAAGAATGGACAAAAATCCCCCCGCCATCCCACCTGTGCCCCCTCCAGCACCACCTAAAGCGAAAAAGGGAGCAGGGAAACCTCAGGGGAGATCTTTGGGTGAAACTGAGGAGGAAAGCGAGCAACCTGAAAAGATCTATGGAGTTCAGGTAACGACCAAGAAAAACTCGGCATTTCTCCCCCTCGCAACACCAATTGCTGGGCGGATGATTTTAATAGATCTCAAAGATTCTAAGATCAAGTATGGGACATTTTCGGTTAAAGTCACTGTCGATAGACCGGATACCCCTTTTAAGGTAGAAATTATTAAGGAAGAAAGCAAGGGTGATAAAAAAGCGACAGGTCCCGTTTTAGTAATGTACAGACCGACCGACTTTCCCAAGGGGGATGCTATCATGGGGGTTTATGCCCCCACGAAAAATTTTCTGACGCCTTCCGCTGATACTGCCAATCCCCATTTTTGGTCACCAAGTGAAAGTCTCTGGGTTCCGGTTGAGTTGAGTGGAGGAACAAATACGACAATTGCGAAAAAGAAGAAAAAGAAGAAGAAGAAACCCAAGGCAATTCGAACAAAAAAGAAGAAGAAGACAACCATTGTTGGGGAGTTACCTAAAGGGCGAAGTATGGATGGAGAAGATGATGAAGGAGGAAACAACGACGGAAATGAAGAAGATACAGTTCCAGGAGTTGTTACCGGAACTGTAGCATCCCCCTTTAAGCTTGATAACTACGCATTTGGACCTTTATATGATGATTCCGCCCCAGAAATGGTGGAAGAAGTTATTGACACATTGCCCCATGAATATACACCAGGTGTGTTTTATGTCGATAATGATTCACCCGCCCCCGTATTTGTTGCGGATGGGGGCGCCCAAGCTGTCATAGAATTAGATGAGGATATGGGTGCGCTGGAGGGGTTCCTATTTCCACACAAGGGGGATAAACCCCCCTCATTTGTGCTGGAATCTACTGAGGAAAGCATTGAAGCTGCTACGATTTACATGGTTGGAAAAATCGGTACTTTGGACAGATCAGGGTCACCCCTGAAAGGATTTTTCAGGGCGGTTGTCAACGGGACCAGGCTGGAAGTTGAAAGTACCTCAGAATGGAGTCAAGGTTGGTTACAAACGGATTTAGCTGGTGTCGAACCTCAGGAGCTGCCGTCAACGGCGAGTATCTCAATTTCCAATTTTAAGAGAACAAAACCAGAGCTGAAATACGCGTTGGTTGATATTGGCGGGGGATTTAAAGGAGTTGTCATAGAAAACAAGGATGCGTTGAATGATGCAAATAACCCCATTTTTCAAGAGTATCTCCACTACAGGGCACAGCGGAATGGGGATATTTTCCCGTGGGGTCATGTTTATATTATCGACCCAATTAGTAAAATTGGTGACCAACAAGGTTCCCTAGCAACCTCCTTTGATATTAATAATGGTTCGTTTTCATCACTTGTGAGAGGGTTCAGCTTGACAAATTGGGAGTATACGAAAACGTCGTCGATTAAGAATGAAGGTGTTCAAATGGAAGCTATGAAGGTTGCGGATCGACAGAATATTGCGTCAATGATGGATTTTAGGGCGTACCTTTATCACAAGTATACTTGCAAAATTGCCCAGTCGTCTACACAAGAACGGCTCCTTATTTTGACGCCGTTGGCTGCCGAACCGTTTTTGAATTTGAAGGCCAAAGCAACCCCGAGAAAGTTGTGGTTAAATGCTGTTGGAAAAAGTGGAGATCAACTTGCAATTCCAAGACAAGAGGCGGTTGGAGGACTATTTTCCGCCCAGTTTGGGATTGATATAGAGACAGTCTTGGCATTTACAAGAGATGAAGGCAAGCCTATTTCTAAATTTCCGGGGAAAGGAAAAGCACCTAAACCAGACGCTGAAATTACCAACTGGAAAGCTAGCGCCCCTTGGGAGAAATGGGGAGATAAATATTCTTGCGATGAAATTATCCTGGATGACTTTCAAATTGCACAAACTGTTGCAGCCACGACTCATCAAGGGCAAGACGATGACCAGGGTGTGACTGGAATGGATTTAGGGCTTAAACTTGTGCAGGGCTATGGGGAAAATGTTAGTTATACAGATGTGGCTTACCAACTTATTCTCAATGTGAAGAAGAAACAGGCTGAGAAAAAGAGAAGTGCTGGGGGCACAGTGAAAACAACAGATTTGATGGGAAATACACAAAGCAAGGTGCAGAAAACGGCGGGAAAATTGATAGAATTGAATAAGGAAGTTGCACAAGCGGAAGCGAAACCGAAAGAAGAAGATGAAACAAAAAAGAAAGGGGTGATTAGGAAAGGGAAAAAGAAATCTAGGAGGCCGGCAGGAAGAGCTTTTGGAACTCTTGGTAAGTTTTCCCGCGTAAATTTAAATTTTAAAAATTAAGTCGAATTTTTACTAATAGAAACTTTTACAATTAGATCCGGAACTTGATGCAATTGAGCATTCAAAGAGCCTCCGCGGTTGGAAAACTCAGCACCGTCCTCCAGTCCCAAATATAACGCTTTCGTATTCTGGAATAATATTTTATGGACTGGGAAATTGTGAGCAGAAGGATCTACCCGATATCAACCTATGGAAATCAGGGGAGCCATTGAAAGTTATTGAGTATTATCTCAAGGTTTTACGCACGGATTGCATGGAAAAGGCCAGTGATCGCATCACAGAGCTGGTTAATACTGGAATATTGATGATTTATGGAAATGATGCATTCTTTCGAATTCCAATTCATCATCCATTAATGTGAGAATGCTAAAAATTACAAACGGCTAAATAACATTTAAATTGTCCATCTCAATTTAGATTTTAAATTTTGATTGAAATTTTAAATTTTAGTCGCCAACCCCGCTTAACGCCAAAAGAGATGAAACAGCTTTCGCTAGCTTTTGAATTTCATGCGTTTACCAAAACCTACCATATTCTTCGAACTGAAAAAGGATTTCCGACCTCTGGTGTGCTTGAGGAGAGCCACGGAATTATTTCTAGAAGTGGTGGGTTCTTGACGGAGTTAACCTACTATATTCTTAGCAAAGCTAGGAGATTCTCTCCGGAACACAGCGTGCGAATAACCAGGTAATTAGTTTTTAACACTTAAATAAAAATTTGAATTTAAAAAAAATCCTCTGGTTTTTTAAGAAATCTTTTGAGAACTCTGAGAACCGTGATGACTAAGACACGTCAAGACTCTTTTGCTCTTGAAAAGTGTGCGGACTGCACTTTCGACAAGGAAGTAGTTGAGGGTGATAAGTTCCGTGTGATGAGCTTGATCCAATTTATAATCCACGGAATGGGACCGTTCGAGCGTGGAAGTTGGGAGGTGAAACCACTATTTCTAGATTTTGTCAATATCAACAAGGAAGCAATTTGGCAAAGAGTACGAGAGTTTGAGAGGCAGTTTCCCAATTCAGAAGAAACTCCTGAGCATGCGGCAGAACGACAGGTAGAAGAAATATCAAAATCATAGAGTAAAACAATCACTTTTGATTTATAAAATACATCCAAAAAAATGTAGATGAAAATTTATTTAATAAATGTTTGGCGAAAAATTAATTAAGTTTATTTACTAACTAATTACATATATTATATTCATACTAATTTAAAACGAAAACTTAAGACTTCAACAGAAGGAGCATAGCAGCTTTATCAATGCAAAAATGCTCAACATTGAGCGGCGTCAGTTTGGTTATTAATCCATGAAAAAATCCAACCCCAACTGTTCGACAAGATCTGACGTATTTCTGAAACCATTTGTTTCTTCTTAGTTTCAATTCCCCATTCAGTTTTTCTACCACAATTTTGCTAGATTGTTGGATGCTTCCTGCTTGACTGTAGCAAACAACGTCAATTATCAAGGCGTTCATTAAAACCATTCCTGCAAACAGTGGGATTAGGAACCCTTCCTGAGTCCCGAACTCGACTAGAATAAATATATAAACTATTTGGGAAACCATTGTCGAAATAGCCATTGGCCGGGTTACGAGTTCCTGGTGAAGGCTGTTGTAGAGGTTGCAAAGTACTTGAAGTTCTCTATATGAAGCTGCAGCCGATTCCAAGTCCTTAGTTTGCTGGCCAGTTTTGGGACGAATTGAATTAAGAACCATTCTGAAAAAAACGCAAACAAAGTAATTAAAACTAATTGTCTATCTGTGAGTTTCAACTTTACCTGTAAAACATCCAGGGTAGAAGATTTAGTTCATAAAATATCACTGCTGTGTTGATCGTCATCATAAAGTTGAGAACTGGAAGGAATGTGTACCAAAGGGCAATGTTTGCAATGAATATCAAGCCCCGTTCAATTATAATGGCGACAATTCCAGAATTGGGCAGTTTAAAAAGTTGATATAGAGTGCTGAACGCGTTAAAAGGTGACTCAGGTGCAAATATGGAGGCAAAGCCTAGAATAAAAGCAAGTGGTGCCAAAGTGTGGTATTGAAGCTCACACAGGAGCTTAAGAATCTTAGTGCTATTCTCATTTTCATTTGTTCTACCAGAGTACTTCTTTTCAAAGGAGAGTAACCCATTAAAGAATGTTGTGAAGCTGGTTGAATTTTCGATGAAAAATCGAATCAATAATGAAAATACTAGGAGACAAACGGAAAAGAAACCTTGCATCGCTTTGTGAGGAACGGTCTTAAATTTAAGAAGGGAGATAAAACCCGCTGTTGCTGTTAATATGTGGACAATTCTCATCACGCACCCTTCATTAAAATCGTTTCGGGCAGAGAGGCGCATCAGTTTAGGATCCCAGTAGATTGGAATGAATCGTAAACCTCGAAAGTTAATACGCTCGGTGATGCGAACGACGAACGGGATAATTCCGTTTTCAACCAACATTTTTAAATGAGTTTAAAAGCTAATTGAAGAGAAACTTTTAAAACATGTGATTTTAACAAAAGGAGATTTCAGACTGAAGAAAATTATCATCAAGACGTTGGTTTGCTTTTGGGCTTAATTGTCTTGGAAAATTTACAAATCGAGTTTTGGAATCCGGTAATATTTTTGACAGGGTACTGTCATATCACGGGAAAAACTTAGCTTAAAATTGAGGAAATAAGATGATACCTTTTTATCGTTAGTATCCAGTAGTTTAATGAAGAAGCAGAGATTGCAAATCACATTTTCTAATCAGCCCAAACAATCCTCCTCATTTCTAGGTTTCCGGGCCATGCTAGTCATTCTATCAATCAACCAATATCGATGATTAGCCGATAACTTTCATAATGGGTTTCCTTAACTGTCATTGAATGTGTATTCGTTTCTCCAATTAAAATTTATGTCTCAAACTGTAAGAAATTACGAATAATATTGGTTTAGTTCGACAAGAAAATTTGCAACAAAAATCTATTTCGACCATAGCGACTAAATAATACGTATAGGAGCAGCTGCTTCCTGATAACATGTCTGCGGTTTTGCAGCTGGCCATCAATCACAATCATTTTGATCCACATCCTGTTTGTTATTCAATTTTGTACCATTAACGTTTCGTTCATGTACTTATATTTCGTATGATTTTGTAATAATACATGTTTTTGTGAGCGAAGGAATGAAATTGCTAGTTTTCCATGTGTTTTTCGACAACTTCTTTGACATTCGATATATTTTATATTGACCTTTAAAATGCAACGGCTTACCTTAAAAGCTTAATCCTATACATTTTATCTAATTTCCAGTTTGCGTAAGAAGAAAGGCATGATATTTTCGGTGGAACTCCCAATCAATCAATTTTATCTTTTGGTTGGCTGCTTTCTCTTAGGTAATGAAATGGATGATCCTGGCACAATACGACCAAATATGTTAACCCACACGGGATAAAAACTTGACCATGAAAACCAAAACGGTTTAGCCTTTCATTGACTTTTTTTCTTATCCGAACAAAGAAATTACCTTATTGGATTTTTATAAAGTAGAAAAATGTTTCTAAATTCCTTTTACTACAAATTGTGGATTTTATTTTCCCTCGCAAATAAAATAGGAGCGATACCGTACCACTTCAGCTTGGAAACCAGAAGGATTTGTTACTCCCGATTGGGAAGTAGGCTTTACCTCTTTACACTGTTTCTTATTGCAACTCGACACCTATTTCTGTGGGGCCAAACTATTCGTTTTCGACTGAGCGGAAATTTTCACGCATTTCACTTAAGTTACGCCTTCAACATTGCCTCAGGAATCATTTTGAGCTCCTTCAGCATTCCTGCCGCTTCCTCAAAAGAGTTTATCTCTGTCATGAATGGGTTTGTAGAGTTTTTTGACAAAAACTGCTTTTCGAACGAGCTAAAAACTTCCAAGAATTTAGAAAAACTTGTGTCAGGGCTCAGTTTTTGTTTAATTGGAACTGGAATTATGCTGTCTTTTACAGCTGCAGTATCCCCAAAATCTTCAATTTTCATT
This sequence comes from Orchesella cincta, assembly GCA_001718145.1. Taxonomy (NCBI): domain Eukaryota; kingdom Metazoa; phylum Arthropoda; class Collembola; order Entomobryomorpha; family Orchesellidae; genus Orchesella; species Orchesella cincta. The sequence continues at coordinate 22,574 of LJIJ01001786.1, forward strand.
GGAAATTGGATTCCTGACGAATATTTCATTTTCCCAGTAAGGATGATTGTAACGTTTTACACAATCCATGTGGTAATGGTCAGTTACATTAATTTGAGCGTTGTTGGATCATTCACAATTTGTTACGCTCTCGCAATAACCCAATTCATTGCTAACGCATTTCACCCCCGAAAATATCAACTGGATGGAATAACCAAGCTTTATAGGAGTACACAGATTTTACAAGCGTGTTACTTGGAAGCGATCAGTTTTCTTCTCATTACGGTCCACATGGTGGCTTCATTTCTTGTTGTTTTCTGCAATTTTATCATAATTAGATATCACCAAGTCTTGAAGGACACAGCACTACTTGTCATGCTGGCTTGGTCGCTGATGGGGACTTTATTTTGGGGTGTGTTTCTCGAGCTGAGTGGATATGTAACTCTTAACAATCAGAAAGTTATGGAGAAGTGGAATAAACATGACTGGGGAACTAAAGAGGATAATAAGCTTATGGCCAAATTTAAGAAATCTTGCAAACCTTTCACTTGGAATCACGGGAACCTCTATGTAATTCGAAGGATAAGCGTCCTTCAGTATCTGAGGGGGTTACCCAGAGACACTTTCCGGCTGTTGCTTACTCTTAAACCGAGTTAGAATGTCGTTTTCAAATAAAGTAAAACTATTAAAATAAAATGCAGTGGCATTACAAAAATTTGAAAAAAGCAAAAATGAATAAATGTGAAGCCAAAAATAAAGAAAAAAGGGACTCAAATCTCGAACAGCTGTTACTAGTTTCTGTTCATTAGCTACTCAAATTATTATGAAACACGTTTCCTACACGTTGAATTTGCAAAATAAGTACCGGAATTTTAAGAAAAACATTTGGTATCTGCGATTACGAAACTTTTGAAGAAAACCATTAAAGCATGGACGGCTAATTAGATTTCAAATTGGATTTTACATCAAAAAAGCAATTCCACGTGTTTTCACCAAACGTAAACAAATTTCTTAACTGATAGACCAATCATTCCAATTTGGGTAAACACAAACACGACAGACAAAATTAAAATGGATTTTACTCCACAAATTACTTTCAACTCGAAGTTGAGTTGTACAATTTCACCTAGTCTTACTGAAAACTTTCTCTCAAAACTCTAGTAACCAACATGGCTCGACGTTATTTAAAAAGTTTCACATTTTGTAGCAAAACTTTCCAAAGAAGTATCATTTCAAGATATCCCTGGAACTACTGGGTTGGGCGTCTCATAAAAACAGGGGAACTCCTCAACATTTTACCATTTGCTTATAAAAAGCCTAGTCAGCAAATTACTCGGGGAAATTTAAGACTAACATTACTTTGGTTTGCGATTCTATTTTTGTGTTGGTTAGACATTTTTCTAATTCTCACCCTTATGAAGGACGTGACACGTGAAAACTACGTGACGAAAGAATTTAACTACTTTTATAGACACTTTGCAGCCCGACTGTTTGGAAGAATACTTGCCACAATTATGGCAACTAAATTGGGAGAAACAGTTCAATTTGCTAATATGCTGGTGACAATGCGCAGAAAAATGCGCAAAAAGGTAAATTTTTTTAAATCTCGTATTAATTTTTGCAACTTTTATAAATATTTTGCTGTATTTCTTAGCCCGCCGAGCATTAACAACCGATATATGGAAAGCAGCTTTAGAACAAAACACAAATGGGATAAAATCTAATCTCGAGCCGATGTTGTTACGAATCATTGCAATTGTCGTTTTATATGCTCACATACAACCCTTCTTTTCATTAATTTTGCAACTTAAAAATCTTCACAATCCAATTTACTGGCCTTCCCAATATTTAAGCCAAAGTGTGTACTATTCTTTCCCTTTCACGGTGTTTTACCTCTTTCATCAGCTGATATTATTACATTCCAGTATCAAGTAAGCACTTGAAGGTATATGAATAGGTATGATAATGTTATGTATGCAGGTGTTCTTTTTACAACCCCGGCTTCTATTGTCTACTAAGCCGGTCCTCCGTTTTCCGACATCATGCGCACACGCATGATGTTGATAGCAAGTAGGAAGTGTTAGTGTAATAAGTGTAGCATGTAGATTTCATGTGATGTGAGCAAGTTCACATCACCATAAAACTCTTGTAAGCTCCTCACTCGAGGAGCAGTATTGAATTAACATTCTATTAATAAATATCTCTCTGAAAACCACCACTCGTCCTCTGTCTTAGTTCACCAAATTATTCATTCATACATCAAGTCGCCCCATACTAATATAGGTTCGGTGACATAATTTGGTGACAGAGGTGGGATCTGTTACTACAACGGAGCGTGAACCTTTCCCTTTCATCCTTGGATCTGGATATTGAGGTTGGTAGTTGACTTTACATGTTTTTCCTTCCTTTTCCGGACTGTCCGAGAAAAGTTCTCCTTTCTTTCAATTTCCCGATTTTACTTTGTGGCTGCAGGGGTAGCTTGAGACACACTGACTTTTGGATGTCTATATTTAACCATGTCCTTTTAACATGTGAGACCTTCGTACAGACAAGCTGTGCCAATCGATTTGTAGTTATATATTTTAATTCTAAGCTAAGTTTACCACTTAAATAGTTATGTAAGAATAATTTAAAGTCGACGTTGGTCGCTTGGCTGTGAGACCTTACTTCTTTTGACAGTACTGGTGGGCTAAAACCCTAGTCGAGTTCATTAGGGTTTGGAAAACTACCATTATGACCATTGTTACCTCAGTTTTGACTTCTTACTTCCTTGACAGTGCTTTGGGGAATACCCATTGCCGAGTTCATAGTTGTTTGGAAAAAATCTGTCGTGACGTAATATTTAAGGGTTACTTTGAGAGGAGAAATCCTCTGCTAGCACTTAAGATTAGTTTTATGGCTTTACAACCTGACCACAAAAGCTTCAAGGGAAACCTTTAAGTGTTGGTCGGCATAAAATAAGTTGGGAATTTTTCCCGTTTTAGTAAATAAGGCTTTACTTTACTCCTTACTTATAAGTAAGCTAAGGCTTGGGTAGCCCAAACGCCGCACCAGATGAGTGTCATTGACATACCTGGTGTAGCAGGGTTACTGGGTTATTTATAAACTAGAAATAGATAGAAATATAAGAGTTGGTACTCTAAAACCAACGAAAGGGTATACATATCAGTATAGCTTTGGTACGAGGGAACTTTCTCACTATTCCTTACTTTAGTCTTCTCAATTCCTACATTTACACCTGACAAGTACGTTCAAAGGCAGATCTCAAAACGCCCCTAAAAGCCCAATTTTTGTGAACCATGATAAAGTACCTCCTGCTATTTATTATTATTTTACTCTTACTTTTCATTATCCATCACACTATTGATTCTTACACTACAAAGTTAGGTATTTTTGGTGTCACTACCGTAATACAGAGCTGGTTCAACCAAACTTCTTAGACCATTCATTGTTTAATAGCTTGTGATTTGGTACTGTTCATTGAAAACTAAATAAATTAGCATCTTTAAATAATTAGAGGTAGCACCCACTAGTTAAATCGGAATTTATTGACTCAAAGCAAGCCAAATAAATTGAAAATGACCTCATGGTCTGGAGAGGAAGATGAGGATGTAGACAGAGATGTCTTACGTCGAGAAGAAGAGGACGAAGTAAAAAATGTTCTTCCAAGGGATTTCATTCCTTCTGCTAGTTCTACTCATATAGTAGATAGGCAGCCATTCGTTACTAATACCGGGCAAACTTTAATTAGAACCGAGGCAGTTCCTCGGTCAGGTCCCTCAAATTTGCAAGATAATATTAAGACTCCATACTCCGATCATCGCATGCATCCATACAAATCTGCGCAAATTCCTGCCACAAGGGTGAATTGGGGAGACCTGCCCAGTTTTCAGGGATATAGGCACCCTGAATTTCCTTCTGAAATAAAACCACAAAATAATCAAGTTAGTCAACCGGCAGCTAAAGTCCCGATTTCGGACGTCAATGTAACTCAAGATAGAGGAACTAGTCCTATTCCACAAGCCCGCCGTAATATGGCATTTCCTACATCTGACACGGTCCCTCGAGGACCACAAACTCACCACTCTATTTTTAATGCAACTAGTTATGCTAGGCCAGCCAAACTTGTCTCAAAACCATTGCCTTTTGATTCTGGAGTCCCTAAAGCTGACCCAGAGGCTTTTATGCAGAACTTTGAAGTCGCTGCAGCAGCAAATAATTGGGATGATGAGTATAAACTACAACAATTTCCAACTTTTATGGTCAATAAATCATCCATTTGGTATAAGGATTTGGAGAATGAAAGGAAACGTCTTAAGAATCCTCCATTTACTTGGGATGCTCTTAAAGAGAGTTTTTGTCTAGCTGTGGAGCTACTGAAACCCGTAGGCAGTTTCAATCATTTGCTCTACGCCATAAAAGGCAGCGAAGAGATGAATCATGTGCCGACTTTGCAATTGCAATTAATAATATATGTACTAGCATAAATCCCTCAATGAGTGATGAGGAACGGATTAATCATATATTACCTAAGTTGCTTGACGAGAATAGGTTGCTAGTAATGATGCAGAACCGAGCACAGTTAAAGAATTATACAAAGTACTTTCTCGTATTGATGAAGGGCGAGCATACTCAAAATTCTTTCATGAACAAGAGAATGAGGATAATGTCATGTTGTTGCAAGTACCTGAGCGCCCGTATGAAGAAGAGAAGGTTTCTTCTGAAAAGGCAAAATCAAAGACGGATGATCATTTGCAAGCAATAGTTGAAAGGCTCAATAAACTGGAAGTTTATTGCAGCAATAAACGTCGTTTCCCTGACCGGAGACCTATTAGTCAAGCTTACACGTTTCCTACACAACCACAATCTGGTCCTCGTAATTATTACAATCGGCACGTTACTCATCTGGAAATTATCAAAATAATAGGCAAAGTAACATTCGCTATCCGAATTCTAACTATTCATATCGTCAACCCTATACTGAACGGATTCCACAGAATAGGCTTCGGGTTATAATCAGGCGCCACGTAATAACAACTATCGGGACAATAGGAATTTCAGTAATAATACTCCAAATCGTAGCAGAGAGTCATCACCAGCTCGTCAGGAAAACCGTTAGTCGGAGTTCTCAGCGTCTCCGAAATTAAAAACGCTAAACCTGAATCTACTAGAATATTTTCACTAAATTCGCGTGCCCACGTTCCAGTAATAAGTACAGTTTTTGCAACTATTAATAAGCAAGTAGTAGAGCTAATTTTAGACTCTGGGGCATCAGTATCCTGCATAAATGATGACGTTGCTAAAGGTTTAGTCTCCCAAGCCGTCTCGTCCCCCATAAGCCTACTAGGGGTTGAACAAAAGCCATTTCCATTGCACAAAAAAGTGTACACTGACATCTTCATTCATGGTATTAGGCTGCGTTGTAAATTTTACGTTTTCCCCCAGTCACCATTCAAAGCATTAATGGGAAATGATAACATGAGGGAGCATGGCATTGTTCTCGATTTCAGTACCCAAACAGCGAGAATAGGTAAACAGATAGTGTTGCCTTTCATACGCAAAGTGCCGGCATATTTAACAACAATAGAAATCGAAAGCACAAAAGAACCGCTTTCAATAATATCGACCGAAACTGTGACAATACCACCAAAGTCCCATCGTAAAATAAAGATATGTATGCCTGACATTACGCAACCCGTTACGTTTGGTTACCCATCATCAAAAGAGCCAGGAGTTGTCATTACCAAACTACGTAATACCTTCGATGGTCCCTCATGCACGCTCCTAAATTTATCCCATAAACATATCACTATTCGTGACAAGCAAAAACTATTAACATCGGGCCCTTCTGAGGTAAAAATAGAAGAGCATAAATATAGACCTATATATTTCATTTCAACGGAGCAAGCTGAAAAGCTAGTCAATAAGGAACTTAAACCCATCGAGCGACAAAAAGTCTTGGATCTCATTAATGAGTTCTCTCACATTTTTCATTCTCCGCATGAGCCTTTGACAGCAGCAAATGTCGAAGTACCTCCGATTGAATTAAAGCCCGGAGTCGTACCAATAAAACACCGTCCACACAGATGTTCACAATGGGAACGAGACGAAATTGATAAGCATATAGATCAGCTTATGGAGCAAGATATTGTAACGGATAAATTAGATTCACCATGGAGTAGTCCTATTGTTTGCGTTCCAAGTGGTCATAAAAACCCGGATGGAAAGCCAACTGCGCGCATTTGTGCAGACTTTAGGGCATTAAATCAAGCGTCCGTTAGAAGCTCTTACCCGCTTCCTAATCCAGAGACTATAATTGATGAATTGCGAGGGTATAGATATATTTCATTAGTTGACGGCTCAAAAGGATTTTGGCAGCTGCGTCTGTGTCTAGAGGACCAGAAAAAATGCGCTATAGTATCACATAATAGGGTGTGTATTATAAACGCCTTCCCTTTGGACTGGCTACAGCTCCTCTCATTTTCCAAAAGTCCATGAGTAAGATTTTCAGGGACCAGATAGAAAATGGGATATGTCTGATATACATTGACGATATTATTGTTAAGTCGGAATTTCGAGGACCATTTAGTTCATTTAAGAGAAATTTTGTCGTCGCTGAGAAAGCTAATTTCAAGTTTAGTGCTACAAAATGTTTATTTGCGAGAACGAAGCTAACTGTTTTAGGCCACGTAGTAAGTGAAAACGGTATTGAGGTAGTTCCCAGTAAGGTAGAAAGTGTAGCAGCGTTACCGATTCCTAAAACTGTCAAAGAGCTACAGCATTTTCTTGGTCTTGTAAATTATTACCGGAAGTTCATCCCTAATTTTGCAAGCGTTAGTAGGCCATTAACTAAATTAATTCATAAGAATAGCATACTAGAATGGACTAGCGAATGCCAAGATTCCTTTGATGCTCTGAAAAAGGCTTTGACCACTGCTCCGATACTTGCACATTATAACCCTCATTTACCATTGCATTTGCATTGCGATGCCTCTCATGACGCTGTGGGTTGTATTTTATTACAAAGCCCATCGGGATTGTGAGAGAAGTAATCGCTTATGCCAATGCAATGGTAAATGAGGTTATAATGTGCAAGATATCGGAGCAGTGGTCAAAGCCTTTTCAGAGCATCAAAGGATCTTGGCATTCGCTAGTCCATTCTAGTATGCTATTCTATGAATAATTTAGTTAATGGCCTACTATCGCTTGCAAAATTAGGGATGAACTTCCCGGTATAATTTACAAGACCAAGAAAATGCTGTAGCTCTTTGACAGTTTTAGGAATCGTAACGCTGCTACACTTTCTACCTTACTGGGAACTACCTCAATACCGTTTTCACTTACTACGTGGCCTAAAACAGTTAGCTTCGTTCTCGCAAATAAACACTTTGTTAGCGCCTAAACTACTTAAAATTAGCTTTCTCAGCAACGACAAATATTTCTCTTAAATGAACTAAATGGTCCTCGAAATTCGAGCCTTAACAATAATATCGTCAATGTATATCAGACATATCCCATTTTCTATCTGGTCCCTGAAATCTTACTCATGGACTTTTGGAAAATGAGAGGAGCTGTAGCAGTCCAAAGGGAAGGCGTTTGTAATACACGACCCTATTATGGGATACTATAGCCAATTTTTTCTGGTCCTCTAGACACAGACGCAGCTGCCAAAATCCTTTTGAGCCGTCAACTAATGAAATATATCTATAACCTCGCAATTCATCAATTATAGTCTCTGGATTAGGAGGCGGGTAAGAGCCTTCTAACGGACGCTTGATTTAATGCCCTAAAGTCTGCACAATGCGCGCAGTTGGCTTTCCATCCGGGTTTTTATGACCACTTTGAACGCAAACAATGGGACTACTCCATGGAATCTAATTTATCCGTTACAATATCTTGCTCCATAAGCTGATCTATATGCTTATCAATTTCGTCTCGTTCCCATTGTGAACATCTGTGTGGACGGTGTTTTATTGTACGACTCCGGGCTTTAATTCAATCGGAGGTACTTCGACATTTGCTGCTGTCAAAGGCTCATGCGGAGAATGAAAAAATGTGAGAGAACTCGTTAATGAGATCAAGACTTTTTGTCGCTCGATGGGTTAAGTTCTTATTGACTAGCTTTTCAGCTTGCTCTACCAAAATGTAATAAATAGGTCTATATTTATGCTCTTCTATCTCTACCTCAGAAGGGATGTAATAGTTTTGCCTGTCATGAATAGTGATATGTTTATGGGATAAATTTTGAGCGTGCATGAGGGCCATCTAAGGTATTACTAGTTGGTAATGACAACCCCCGGCCTTTGATGATGGGAACCAAACGTAACGGTTGTGTAATGTCAGGCATACATATCTTTATTTACGATGGGACTTTGGTGGTATTGTCACAGTTTCGGTCGATATTATGAAAGCGGTTCTTTTGTGCTTCGATTTCTATTGTTGTTAAATATGCCGGCACTTTGCGTATGAAAGGCCAACACTTACCTATTTGTTACCTATTCTCGCTGTTTGGGTACTGAAATCGAGAACAATGCCATGCTCCCTCATGTTATCATTTCCCATTAATGCTTTGAATGGTGACTGGGGAACGTAAAATTTAACGCAGCCTAATACCATGAATGAAGATGTCAAGTACACTTTTTTGTGCAATGGAAATGGCTTTTGTTCAACCCTAGTAGGCTTATGGGGGACGAGACGGCTTGGGAGACTAAACCTTTAGCAACGTCATCATTTATGCAGGATACTGATGCCCCAGAGTCTAAAATTAGCTCTACTACTTGCTTATTAATAGTTGCAAAAACTGTACTTATTACTGGAACGTGGCACGCGAATTTAGTGAAAAATATTCTAGTAGATTCAGGTTTAGCGTTTTTAATTTCGGAGACGCTGAGAACTCCGACTAACGGTTTTCCTGACGAGCTGGTGATGACTCTCTGCTACGATTTGGAGTATTATTACTGAAATTCCTATTGTCCCGATAGTTGTTATTACGTGGCGCCTGATTATAACCGAAGGCCTATTCTGTGGAATCCGCTCAGTGTAGGTGGCGATATGAATAGTTGGAATTAGGATAACGAATATTACTTTGCCTATTATTTTGATAATTTCCAGATGAGTAACGTGCCTGATTGTAATAATTACGAGGACCAGATTGTGGTTGTGTAGGAAACGTGTAAGCTTGACTAATAGGTCTCCGGTCAGGGAAACGACGTTTATTGCTGCAATAAACTTCCAGTTTATTGAGCCTTTCAACTATTGCTTGCAAATGATCATCCGTCTTTGATTTTGCCTTTTCAGAAGAAACCTTTTTCTCTTCTTCATACGGGCGCTCAGTACTTGCAACAACATGACATTATCCTCATTCTCTTGTTCATGAAAGAATTTGAGTATGCTCGCCCTTCATCAATACGAGAAAGTACTTTGTATAATTCTTTAACTGTGCTCGGGTTCTGCATCATTACTAGCAACCTATTCTCGTCAAGCAACTTAGGTAATATATGATAATCCGTTCCTCATCACTCATTGAGGGATTTATGCTAGTAATATATTATTAATTGCAATTGCAAAGTCGGCACATGATTCATCTCTCTTCGCTGCCTTTATGGCGTAGAGCAAATGATTGAAACTGCCTACGAGTTTCAGTAGCTCCACAGCTAGACAAAAACTCTCTTTTAAGAGCCCCAAGTAAATGGAGGATTCTTAAGACGTTTCCTTTCATTCTCCAAATCCTTATACCAAATGGACGATTTATTGACCATAAAAGTTGGAAATTGTTGTAGTTTATACTCGTCATCCAATTATTTGCTGCTGCAGCGACTTCAAAGTTCTGCATAAAAGCCTCTGGGTCAGCTTTAGGGACTCCAGAATCAAAAGGCAATGGTTTTGAGACAAGTTTGGCTGGCTAGCATAACTAGTTGCATTTAAATAATGATTTTTTGGTCCTCGAGGGGCCGTGTCAGATGTAGGAAATGCCATATTACGGCGGGCTTGTGGAATAGGACTAGTTCCTCTATCTTGAGTTACATTAACGTCCGAAATCGGGACTTTAGCCCGGTTGACTAACTTGATTATTTTGTGGTTTTATTTCAGAAGGAAATTCAGGGTGCCTATATCCCTGAAAACTGGGCAGGTCTCCCCAATTCACCCTTGTGGCAGGATTTGCGCAGATTTGTATGGATGCATGCGATGATCGGAGTATGGAGTCTTAATATTATCTTGCAAATTTGAGGGACCTGACGAGGAACTGCCTCAGTTCTAATTAAAGTTTGCCCGGCATTAGTAACGAATGGCTGCCTATCTACTATATGAGTAGAACTAGCAGAAGGAATGAAATCCCTTGGAAGAACATTTTTTAATTCGTCCTCTTCTTCTCGACGTAAGACATCTCTGTCTACATCTCATCTTCTTCTCCAGACCATGAGGTCATTTCAATTTATTGGCTTGCTTTATTCAATAAATTCCGGTTTAACTAGTGGTGCTACCTCTAATTATTTAAAGATGCCGCGCGGCTAATTTATTTAGTTTTGATTGGCAACAGTGCAATAAATTCGCAAGCAGTTATAACTCATTTGGAGTTTAAGAACGCCGTTATATTCGGCTAACGAAGTCCCAACTAGCCCTGGCCAGGTTACGGAACTACTTTAACCCCGGTAGCAAGGGTTGTAAAGTTTTAATCTCATTATTATGATCCATATGCATAAGAAGAGGACGAAGGGAACAGTACAGATCTCAAATAGTCAAACAATGAAATGTCTAAGAAGTTTTGTTGAACCAGCTCTGTATTACGGTAGTGACACCAAAAATACCTAACTTTGTAGTGTAAGAATCGATGGTGTGATGGATAATGAAAAGTAAGAGTAAAATAATAATAAATAGCAGGAGGTACTTTATCATGGTTCACATAAGGTTCGCTTTTAGGGCGTTTGAAATCGGTTTGAACATACTTATGTCAACCATGATAAAGTACCCTCTGCTATTTATTTTATTTTACTCTTACTTTTCATTATCCATCACACCATCGATTCTTACACTACAAAGTTAGGTATTTTTGGTGTCACTACCGTAATACAGAGCTGGTTCAACAAAACTTCTTTAGACATTTCATTGTTTGACTATTTGAGATCTGGTACTGTTCCCTTCGTCCTCTTCTTATGCATATGGATCATAATAATGAGATTAAACTTTACAACCCTTGCTACCGCGGGTTAAAGTAGTTCCGTAACCTGCCAGGGTAGTTGGGACTTCGTTAGCCGAATATAACCGCGTTCTTAAACTCTAAATGAGTTATAAGCTTGCGAATTTATTGCACTGTTGCGCCAATTGAAAACTAAATAAATTAGCCGCGCGGCATCTTTAAATAATTAGAGGTAGCACCCACTAGTTAAACCGGAATTTATTGAATTAAAGCAAGCCAAATAAATTGAAAATGACCTCATGGTCTGGAGAAGAAGATGAGGATGTAGACAGAGATGTCTTACGTCGAGAAGAAGAGGACGAAGTAAAAAATGTTCTTCCAAGGGATTTCATTCCTTCTGCTAGTTCTACTCAATATAGTAGATAGGCAGCCATTCGTTACTAATGCCGGCAAACTTTAATTAGAACTGAGGCAGTTCCTCGGTCAGGTCCCTCAAATTTGCAAGATAATATTAAGACTCCATACTCCGATCATCGCATGCATCCATACAAATCTGCGCAAATTCCTGCCACAAGGTGAATTGGGAGACCTGCCCAGTTTCAGGATATAGGCACCCTGAATTTCCTTCTGAAATAAAACCACAAAATAATCAAGTTAGTCAACCGGCCAGCTAAAGTCCCGATTTCGGACGTAATGTAACTCAAGATAGAGGAACTAGTCCTATTCCACAAGCCCGCCGTAATATGGCATTTCCTACATCTGACACGGCCCCTCGAGGGAACCACTCATGCTATTAATGCAACTAGTTATGCTAGGCCAGCCAAACTTGTCTCAAAACCATGCCTTTTGATTCTGGAGTCCCTAAAGCTGACCCAGAGGCTTATATGCAGAACTTTGAAGTCGCTGCAGCAGCAAATAATTGGGATGACGAGTATAAACTACAACAATTTCCAACTTTTATGGTCAATAAATCGTCCATTTGGTATAAGGATTTGGAGAATGAAAGGAAACGTCTTAAGAATCCTCCATTTACTTGGAGGCTCTTAAAAGAGAGTTTTGTCTAGCTGTGGAGCTACTGAAACTCGTAGGCAGTTTCAATCATTTGCTCTACGCCATAAAAGGCAGCGAAGAGATGAATCATCATGTGCCGACTTTGCAATTGCAATTAATAACATATGTACTAGCATAAATCCCTCAATGAGTGATGAGAACGGATTAATCATATATTACCTAAGTTGCTTGACGAGAATAGGTTGCTAGTAATGATGCAGAACCCGAGCACAGTTAAAGAATTATACAAGTACTTTCTCGTATTGATGAAGGCGAGCATACTCAAAATTCTTTCATGAACAAGAGAATGAATAATGTCATGTTGTTGCAATACCTGAGCCGCCCGTATGAAGAAGAGAAAAAGGCTTTCTTCTGAAAAGGCAAAATCAAAGACGGATGTCATTTGCAAGCAATAGTTGAAAGGCTCAATAAACTGGAGTTTATTGCAGCAATAAACGTCGTTTCCCTGACCGAGAACCTATTAGTCAAGCTTACACGTTTCCTACACAACACAATCTGGTCCTCGTAATTATTATAATCAGGCACGTTACTCATCTGGAAATTATCAAAATAATAGGCAAAATAATATTCGCTATCCGAATTCTAACTATTCATATCGTCAACCCTACACTGAACGGATTCCAGAATAGGCCTTCGGGTTATAATCCGGCGCCACGTAATAACAACTATCGGGACAATAGGAATTTCAGTAATAATACTCCAAATCGTAGCAGAGAGTCATCACCAGCTCGTCAGGAAAACCGTTAGTCGGAGTTCTCAGCATCTCCAAAATCAAAACGCCAACCTGAATCCACTAGAATATTTTCACTAAATTCGCGGGCCACGTTCCAGTAATAAGTACAGTTTGCAACTATTAATAGCAAGTAGTAGAGCTAATTTTTAGACTCTGGGCATCAGTATCTGCATAAATGATGACGTTGCTAAAGGTTTAGTCTCCAAGCCGTCTCGTCCCCCATAAGCCTACTAGGAATGAACAAAGCCATTTCCATTGCCCAAAAAGTGTAACTTTTGACATCTTCATTCATGGTATAGCTGCGTTGTAAATTTTTACGTTTTCCCCCAGTCACCATTCAAGCATTAATGGAAATGAAAACATGAGGGAGCATGGCATTGTTCTCGATTTCAGTACCCAAACAGCGAGAATAGGTAAACAGATAGTTTTGCCTTTTCATACGCAAAGTGCGGCATATTTAACAACAATAGCAAATCGAAACACAAAGAACCCCTTTCAAATAGAGTATCGACCGCTGTGACAACCACAAAAGTCCATCGTAGAATAAAGATATGTATGCCTGACATACGCAACCGTTACGTTTGGTTACCCATCATCAAAAAGCCAGTCGTTGTCAGTTACCAAGCTACGTAATACCTTAGATGGCCGCTCATGCACGCTCCTAAATTATCCCATAAACATATCACTATTCGTGACAAGCAAAACTACTTGACCAATTACCAAAACTATTGATCAGTCCTTCTGAAGGTAGAGATAGAAAGAGCATAAATATAGACCTTTGATTACATTTCGGGTTAGAGCAAAGCTGAAAAGTAGTTAATAAGACTTAACCCAGACCGTCAAAACTTTTTAAATCTCTATAACGAGTTCTCTCACATTTTTATTCTCGCATGAGCCTTTTGAACAGGCAGCA
>LJIJ01001787.1:0-36386 GCA_001718145.1 Orchesella cincta
GTTGTGAGAGGGCGGGCTCCGACTGCTCGTGGATCACCGACATCTTCCCCTCGATCGGCTGCTAAACGATCATCTACCTGGTCTTGACGACCTGCTAGGTCGCTTACTATCTCGTACACGTTTACTTGCGTCTGTGAAGAACAACAAGAAAAAATGGCGCATCTTTAATTTAATTGAATTTTTACCTTCGCAACGTTCAATCTCAATCTCATCTCCTGCCGCGTGCGTATAATCTCTAAAAAGAAGAGACTTGCGCAATGCCGCATAATTACGTACACGAAGCATGTAATTTCGGCCTAATTGAGCTTAAGCATTTTCTTCTTCATTTCTTTAACCAACCCACTGAGCAGCAAATTGATTTTGAAGATGCATGGTGAACAGACAAAATTTGGACTTTACCTGTGGCCATATCTTGTGATTGTGCTTGGCATTGTCCATTAATTTCCTCTGGTCCATCTTCACGTTTCCTTAACCGCTGCCACAATTAAATCCGAAGATTATCATTAGAATAATTATCACGTTGACTTTGATGATGCGACAATAAAATCTCCTGCTAAAATAAATGTTTGTACTCTTGTGCTTACGCGTAAAATAGCTAGGAGGAACTTTCGTTGATGTGCCCGGACTCTCGACGCATTCACACGTTTTACGAGCTTCGTGTTCTTGTATATCAACCAGGTTTCTCGCAACACGTTAGCCGCTGCGTCTTGAGCTACAGACCCGATGGATTTAATGGTTAAGCATCAATGTTTTTAATTAACATCATCATGATCATGACGCTTTTACTCACTCTCCTGTCTAACTGTTTTTCCATCATGATAATATGAACGCGTTTCTCCGCTGGGCTCATGGTAATTTTTGGGAGGAGTACCGCAACGACCAGGGCCATTGTGCCGTTTCCCTATTTAAAAATTCATTGGATTTCTCAGGATCTCTACTACTGTTTTTTATCAAGTTAGTTTGGAACACGACACGAGGAAACTCCATTCCACAGCAAACCATGAGCACAGGAAGAACAGTTAGAGAGGCTCGACTATTACAAGCGTGTTAATTGCCTACCCGCTTTGTTAGTTTGCGTGTCCATCATGAAATTATGGACATGTTTTTCAGCCCTAGTAAGTTCCAGTTTTCTCGATACGACAGCCACTAGGAGAGCCGTGCATCCAGCTCCTACACACACCCAAAACACAAGCACGTTAAAAAATCACAGCCTCAACAACCGCACACGAACGACCTCTCAAAGTTATTAAAGTTTTTCGCGACATTTTTTTGACTCTCCACTGGAGTGTTACATACAAGATAATATATGTTACATTTCAGATATACCCCCTACATGATTGATTATTAGTATTTTAATTAGGATGCACAAGATTGTTCTAAATTCATCTATAAACTTACATACTGTTTATGATCAGTACCAGAGACCAAGAAGAAGCATTAAAAACGAACCCATACAATGAATCGTGTGTATATCAAAGATATGATGAAGGTTTAATATTACCATAATGCCGGTCGTTACTGCGATTCCCCTTCCACAGTATGTATTCGGCACGATATCTCCATACCCAACGCTCAAAAAAGTTATTGCTATAAGCCACATGGAATTAAGGATGTTGGCATGTTCCACGTCGTGGTATCTGCATAATATGGTTGGTATATCATAAAGTCATGAACATTCACATCATAATTTGTCAAAATTAAAAAATTAAAATCTCTCGTCTCAACGAATAAAAATGTCATTTTTTTGGAGTTAAAAAAACTTTTTTATTATTCAAGTATTCCGTTTTGTTTTTCAGTTCGAGTGTTCGAATAATCTGCTCTCTGGAAAAAAAGGAGTTTTGCGTTCAAAACCAAAATAAAAATTCAAAAAACAAACCAAACCAATTAATAATATCAAGTCGATCTATTAAAAGAACGCACGCGTTAGTAAATTTTTTCAAACATGTCAGTTAAAAACAACGTTTGCCATTCGCATCAAAAAATTAAAAGCAAAAATGAGAGAGTATATAATTCAATCGTGTGTATCAATCAATCAGAGTAGAGTGCTTAATTAAAGAACAATGCGGCCGTTAACAAATTACGTGTGTAGATATTTATGCAACAAGAAGAAGAGAGAAGAGAGTTTTGGCCATTCAGAAAGAAGAGAAAAGAGAGAGAGGAAATATATAGTTTTGTGTGACTAAATTATTCAACAAGTTAATTAACGGTGCATTCAATTCAGTGTGTGGGATATATATAATTAAGTAATAAGTATATTACATACGCCATCAATATATATATATAACTACACGTTTTTGACTTGCATTCGCATTTTGGGAATATGGAATGGAATTATTTGATTATATTGATTTTTCAGAGTTTTTGACTTAAGTATGGATTTTACTTCATATTCAAGGGTAGTATTATTTTACCTTTTCATGCATGGTTTTTTATGAGTAGATATGATATTAACAAGGCTTAAAAAATCGATTCCCCATATTTAATTTATGAGGGTGAATTTTATGAACCCTGTTTTACTGCCATCTTATCAATTATTTAAAGGTGCAGGACGAATGAATGACGAGAAAGTACTACAAGAAGAAGTCACCCTAAATGCAGATAAAACATGTGGGTTGTTTGTATATGCATATATGTATGTAGTATGTGTGTGCACCCTATCAATATCAACAACTACCGTAGTATTCAACATTATTTTTTTTGCATCGCTCCTCCAGTGGAAAGTTATGTTTAACAACTTAACAACCAATTTATATGCAGAATTAGGTTACACGACCGTCGACACCATGTCATCATCATCATCAAACCCAACCAATGATTGGGATCGTGATTGACAAGTGATTTTCTCCCCTAGATAATTTCCCGAGTTTTTTTTGTTTGGAGTTGAGTTTTTTGATACATACTTACCATCATACCACACGCTACACAAATACCCCTCCCACAATAGGTATTTGGAACAATATCTCCGTAGCCAACGCATAGAAATGTAATAGCAATCAGCCACATGGAATTGAGGAGATTAGCATGATCTGGATCGTGATTCCTGTGCAATACACGTAAAACAAATTAAGTAAGAAAAATTACCAATCAAACCTCCCCCGTTTTACAACCAAAAAAAGAAAATGGAGTATCTATCTCATCAATTATCATCATCGCTTCTCCTCATCATCCATCCGATTTTTACAAAACTAATAGTCAATAGTTTAGTTTATAGAGACCACAAAAAACGACACACGCACGCACATTTAAGGGCAATGTCATGAAGGGGTTTCACGAGATTCATGAAAGCACACACACGAAAAAATGCGTAAAACAATATAAAAACTAGAGAGAGAGATGGTTGGTAGTAGTCACGTTGACGTTTCTCACAACAAGGTTTAGTTTTGCGGTTCAAAGTCGATCTTAATAAAAAGAAAATCGTGTCGACAAAATTCCTAAGAACAACTACTTAAGTCACGTCATATATCACGATACTATAAGAAATACACACGATAGTAGTAGAAAAGGATCGATTAGCTCAAGTCCCTGATATAAGAAACGTCAATGTTTTTTACCCCGGTAAAACAACTATAGTCATTATAGTATGCGCCATCATAGTTTTTTTTTAAAAAAACGAAACAGAAAATCATGAATGAAAAATGAATTTAAATGAAATGACCTACTACGTAATAGTAACGTAATAAATTAAACATATAGCCATGAATCATATAGTATTATAGTGAAACACATACTAACACACAGAAATAGCGACACACTGAATCAGATAGGAATAAAAGACACTGAGCATAATATAGTAGTATATATAGTATATATAACATAGTGAATTCAAAAAATATAAATGAACAGAAAATGGATCGAGAGTAATGTAGTAAATGCGTACACACCGAATATATATTATTATGAGGTTCAAAATGGATATTAAAAATAATTTTGTCAGTAGTTTTTTTATTTACGCGAGAGAAAAAAATCTTTCCGTAGCCAAAAAAGAAAATTTTCGTATTGCTTGAGTGTATTTTGGACCTTTTTGTACAAAAATCGGAGTGGGTAGAAGTAGTAGTAGTAGTAAGTACACCGTATTATGAAGGAGTCAAGTATGTTTCATGTGTGTTATATTTGATTGAATTATTGAGAACAACGAGAACACATAAACTATCAGAGTGATATAACGCTAGATATGCTGCATCATATATGAGCCAAAGTGCCAAGCGGTGGAAGCACTTGCCAAACATGACCGTTATGAAATATGAGAATGGGAAAGTAACGAACCACAGCTGGGATTTATGTATACCTGGCACCTGAACCAAAATGGATGAGTTCCTCCCTGACGCCTGACTCATGCCAAGTGTCCCAGGTCTTTTTTTATGAAAATATAATGACTTTTTGGAGGAGCTGCTAGAAATTTATATAGATTCTACATTTTGTCAATTGAAATTGAGGAGGACCTTGCGAAACGCTGACTGTCGCTTTGGATTGTACATACATATTTTGTCAAAAGTCGTGTGGACCATTTCACGAATTCCCGACTGGAAACAGCAGCATCCCCTAACTAGCATAATATGAATGATGATAATAGTTGATGATATTGCACATTTTTGCCTTGAACATTTTTTTGCTGGTTTTGAATTGAATAGAGAAAGCGTTTTATACAGCAGCAACTTTATATGATAATGAATGAAGGCTGAGATTTTTGGTATAAAAGGAAAATCTATAACCATATTATTATTATTATTTTACTACTACTTTGGCTTTTGTGTGATTGATATTGATACTAAAAATGTTTCGTGTCTACTACTTAAGGTTTTGTGCTTAAAACTACTAAAAAGAGTAAGTATACGAATGAATTGTATTTATTTATTTTTTGCGTGCAATCGACATGCAATGCTATTGCTATAATGCAGTGGCGGCGGTTGATAGCTAATATATCATAAAAATGCAAGACTATTATCATATAGACGTATTTAACATAACCTTTTATAAAAGTAGATAAAGCCACTTTTGCCACATCATTATGAGTAACTGACACTCAAGTACGAATTTTAGCGTTGGGCTCGTACGTTTCTTTCAATAACTCACTCTTTGGTTTCTCAATACCGTCAAAGAACCGTCATCCCATTGAAATCAACTCGTATTCGCACATTTTCTTTCTTGTCAACCAAAAATGCAACCACAATGTCAATGGACTAGTTAGTGTTCTGGTATTTCTTTATGCAGCTCATACAACCAAGCTTCACTGAAGGCTGAGCTGAGCGGATTATTTCGCATTTTATGCAAAAAGATTTCGTTCTTGGTGTATTTTTAAATCGTGTCAATTTAATACGATGACCAAACAATCAACTTTCTCGTCTCTGATATATTTTTTTCCTTGATTTTTCAACTAATTTTCGTACGTGTAATTAATACCAACTTATTTCCTCGTCCGTTGCTTGCATTTTTGCAGCAGTTGGAGCAGCTCTTGTCATAATAATAATACAACATAACATAATGCAATTTCCCTTAACGCGATAAAATTGCACGTAATTTTCACATCATTTCAAAAAATCATTCGTATTATGTACAATGTACTATAGATGTTGTATTGTATATTTTGTATCCTATATAAAATGTTTGTAGTAGTTGTACTTAACTGTGAAGTGGAGGAACGAACAAGAGTTTATATATAGCAGTTATTATTGCAGCAATGTGCAGTATTGAGATGATAGAGAAGAAAAGGCATAGTATTATTAGTAATATATTACACTACAGCAGAAGAGAAGCCGTCTACGTTCATTCATATCAACTACGTACGTATTATTATTATTAGTTAGTGTACATGCGTTAGACTTATTCACGCCATGTTATAGTTAAATATATGTAAGTTTTGTGCATGCTCAATAAGTATATGCTGTTATAGCGCATCATCATCATCATAATCATCATCTTCATATCACGACGATTGAATCTCTGTGTGTGTTTTTTTATGATTATGACAACATTTGCACGGCTTGATTTCCCACGCGTTCCGCGTTTTCTCTCTGTAAAGTTGTAGCCTCTTCAACTCTTAGCGTTATGTATGTTATGTAGCGGATAAATGAAGCCTAATAATCGTTACCACTCACTCGACAACTACATACAACTGCCCCATTAAGCGTGTCTACACATTCTAAGCTCAACAAGACCGTTTCAGATTTTTGAGAGAGGAGGAAAAACATCATATTTGTCACCTTCTCAATTGATTTATGAGCCTGATTTTCAAAGCCGAAGACTTTTACAATGAATTTTGGCTCGCAACAGATGCGGCCAAGCCGACAACTCATCGAGAGTCGGAGTCTCCAACAAAATTCCTACTAACTGGAATTTATACAGCATTGTTTTAAACTATCGATTATTATTATTACTTGCTACAACATACGTAATGTAGCAGCAGATAGGCTAGACAGACTGTATGCTATGATAACACATTTTCCTCAGAATATATAAGATTATATCCCGCCAGAGGACTATTATGGAATGTCCTGTCCTTCACGATATACGTCAATACTGGTTTAATAAAAACGGAAGGCTAATATGCGTATAAAATATTCACAAGAGGGAAACAAACTTAGGCTCAGGCTTCCCTTGCCATCATGCCACTCACTCGACTCTCACTCACTTTAGTTATTCCTAGCAACTTTGTTTCAAGAAAATTTTCGGAAGGATCAATATCGATTTTCCCTCACCAGTTTTGTGATACTCCATTACTTCATAACACACACAACGTTTAGTATTATAGCTGAGGCACATAATCATACATAATATGGAGGTGCGATACAAAATTTTGCAACTATCATAAACCTACAGTTTGGCAGTGGCAAATGGTGGCAGCAGCATGAGACCCGGTGTGCAAACGAATTATTATGTTATGAGCTAAAGATACACACATACTTAATAGAAAAGTATGGTCGGAGGAAGGAAACTCCATACTTGTTCAATCCAAAAACTCTGATGTCAATATGTTCTCTATGCTCTCTTTTATAAGGGACTGGACTATGTATATTATTATTGGGTATCATATCATCTCAATTGGGTTTTGGAAACAATCGTAGTATTTATTTATTTTGAAAAAGAGTTTTGTTTCTTCAAAAAAATTCTCTTTTCTTTGAATTCTCATCAAGCAGGCGTGGTTTGGTAGTAATATAAATGGTATGGACTTATGGTGTGGTGGCAAAAGAGGATAGTTTTCATGAGAGTAATAATATGGATAAAAAGGCAGCAGACAGATATTATATATATGAGAGAGAAAGATCATGCAGGTTTGTTTGGTTATACGTAACAGAAACGATTGGCAAGCGGAATAATAGATAGATTAATACAATACATACAAAAAATGATTATGGTTGAAGAACGTGAACGAGATAGAGTGCAGACATTCGATTGAGAGAAAATAATATATGAAAACTATATTATTAATAGTAGTCTAGGAGGAACATACGATATACATGGAACACTTGAAAAAGGAAATATATATAGCAAGAATAATAATAATTAGTAATTTGATTATAAAACACATGCGTGGCTACGTACCTTTCACATTGGCGCAGTGTCCACGACGCGATTATCCACAAGGACACCATGAAAACTAGAAGCACTGTGCCAGGACATATCGTCATCAGCGTTTTTAACACAAAACTATAAAAAAAGTATCATATCATATCCGTATCAGTATCATCATGTTCATGGTATTTTATATGCTCTTCTTTCTCTGAGATGATGGGATGGGATGAAAAGTGATGCTTTTGAAATGGAATTTGGCAAAAGGATAATATAGAGTGGAGTAGTTTTTTTATGCATCTCTCACTCAGTCCACTCAACTCACTCACCGTGTGTTAAAGTTGATACGATTGAGAGCGCCGATGCTTCTCGATGACGCGTCCGTGAAGAGCTTCGAGTGAAGAAGCATCACACGACATATCAGATACAAACGAAGAAACATTGGTAGACTCAACGCAACATCGATTGGCACTTTCTGAAGGGGTTACAAAAAGTGGTAATCATATGCGTTAGTATTTAGTGTCATAATATGAGATGAGGTGATGATGATAAGAGTCTAAACCTCGTGACTTATTCATACCCACCTCAGTTTTCAAGTACCCCCCGTGGTTGGCCATTTTAGTGGTCCAAATGAAGTCATACTTTCCAGGCACTGGGTGAATGGCGCAAACAGTTAGCTCTAGCCCTATTTGCGCCATCCTTTGCCATGTCATAGCTATTCTCCAGTCGTCGGCGCAGTTGTCTATCATAAATAACTGGAAACATAATCCAAATCCAACAAAACATTTCTTAGGCACGTCATCTCACTGAATATTTTAGCGGATTCCTTATATCATCATTATTATCATCATCATTGTCATGTGAAGACAGCCAAAATTACAGGTTATTTGCGTCACTCAGTCAGTCAGTCACAAACAGGATGGTCTGGACTCGACTAGCTGGGCGGACTGTTTGTAGGCTCGACTCGCCAACTTTTTTATTTATCTACCTCCATAATCTATTGATTGATTGTATAAAGTAAATAATCGCTTATCTTTTCTTACTCTTACCTGTACTTCCAAAGCGTGATAGGCAACTATCAAACCAAGAAGAATAAGGGTCGACACTGAAATCAACGTTTTCAACGCGGTGGAATAAAAAGATGCCTGGAAAAACAAAACGTCATATTTTAACAATTCATTCCATTCAATACGACAAAAAGTCACCGCCCTCCTTTTCAAAAGTTTGGTTTGTGGTGTGGTTGTAAAAAATTCTTTTATGCATGTGCATGCATAAAAGTTGTATGGAGGACACCACGATCATCGACCACAAAAATATAAAAGTAATTAGCCGACTATCTCTTTTGTCACGAAATGCCATTCATTTTTCTATATTATTTTGTTGGGCGTCAGTTTCATTTTCCTAATGAATGACAATAGTGGAGCATGCCACCGGGGGAATCGGAGGAATGCATGTGGTATTATTCATTTTTTGGTCACTCACCTTGTCATATATATTAGCTGATGATAGTTCGTTCTCTAAAACCATAAACCCGATCCCTATCATTCCCATCACGAGAGCGTAATCCGATATGCGTTTTCGTTTCTCAAAGAGCGCTTTTCTCCTCCCGAGCCTATAGCCGACATTGGGTTTTTGCTTACCTATTCCAGAAAATAACACTAAAAAATTATGCTGATTGTAACATCTATTTAGTTAACCATTCCGAGAGAAGAAGAAAGGGAGAGAAAACGAAGCATGTAAAAGTAACGTACAATTAATTGACGGATTACGACTTGCTGGAATGTTGCGAAGAGATGAGAAAGAGAATTGTATTTTTTTTCGAACGTGTTGATGAGATGCACAAGATGTAGTAGTGGAGCATGGCAATGGCATGGCAGTGCAGAAATAGAGCAGAGCAGATATAGATGAAAGAGAGAAAAACAAGAAAAACACATAGTTATCATCCCCGAGAAACCAACATGTGCGTTTACTATAAGTAGTAAAACAACAAAACTAATTTAATAGTTAGTAAAACTTTTTTTCCATCCATCCTCAGAAGTACATGTGTATTCCATTCCATCGTATCGTAGCGCGACTCGAGTATCATCATCATATCGTATCATATTATTTATTTCCTCCAGCAGCTTAATCTGCATAAGTCATGAGCTGGAGGTTTTGTTGTTTTTGATGTTCTCTGTGCTCAATTTTCATTAGAAATACGCCCAGGCAAGCATCACGTCATGCAAACCGGGAAACGAACGTGACAGGGGCTCAATCATAAAGGGAAATACGGAAAAACTGCTATTTTTGACAGGACATAATCATTTTTATGAAACAACCGACCGCCCGACCTGACGGCTTTATTACTTAACGGATTTGGAGAGTTGGAATGGTTTTGGATAAAAAAAACACGTATGCAAAATAAAACGGAGAGGGTTTCATGAAAATGTTTTTTCTTCTGTGATATTATAGAACATCTGGAGTAGCAAAAATGAAATGATATAGTTTTTTGTGCTTATTTGTGCTTGATGGAAGTGGTTTTGGCTTGGCTTGACAGACGATAAAAATGGATTACGTGAACGATAGGATGATGGTGCTATAAAGGGCATGCATGAACAAGAGATGAGATAAAAAAATAACAAGAAAACTAATAATATAATAGCCATGCAGGTTAATATGGGTTAAGCTAGATATGATATGATATGATTGTATCGAATTCCCCGAACCATGCAATAGAACCACACATACCGACGGATGGAGGTTTGCATTTCTCCTCCTCACCTCCAAACTTTGGGTTTTCGGCATGCACTCCAACAAGGGCGCCTTCATCTTCTCGGTTTCGGTCTAAGGATTTCATTGCTCCAGGAATGGAAAGGGTCGACACTGGCTTCCTCAGCTAACACCACAGACACAGAGAGACACACACAATAAGACCAAATTACTTTTCAAAATTGGATCACCAATTTTGCTCCTGCTTTTCACTCACAATGGAAACACACAAGTTATAATGGGTTGTATATATTTTTATGGATGCTTTTTTCTATATCACTATACAGTACGAATACAGTTTCATTTGTGACATTACGAACAAACGACTGCTCTACATATTCTTCCGGTGAGTGAACATGAACATTCATTCGGTGTTCCCGGAAAAAAATAGTTGGTAATAATAAATATATATATTATTGCTCGTGTAGTGAATATTGAATTATTATTATGAGTGATATATCTAGAGTTTGACTATAATGTGATCTATTACGTTACGTCACGATGCATTACATTCTAAATAACTGACTAATAGTTCGTGCTGCGATGCGAGAAGAAGAATATTATAGTATGCTAATAAATTGAGATATAATCTAGTATATTTATGCTACAGACGCTATGTGTGTGGTCGTCATTCTAAAGCGTATACATACTATAATGCAACGTGATTTTGAGTGATCACCACGCATTCATGTTAATTAATATTATAGAAGCAAATAGTTTACTTTTTTTCCCGTGAAGTGAAACTAGTCTAATTCAATTTGGGTGACAGATTATTATGCTAATCACTAGAATCAGGTTACAAAAAGCGGCTACACACTATCGATATTATCATATAATATGGATAGTGAAAGGCTTCATAATACTTTATACATAATAATATTATGTTACATTCATCTTGAGTAATGTAATAATAATTGAATAAAAGGTAAACTGAAAACGAGATGTAATTGATACCTCAAAGTTCATTTTCATCAAGCGGAGTTTCTTGAGTAGCGCCACCATCAATATAAATTACTACATCGAGAGAGAGTAATCAATCACGTACAAACTACACACTAGACTTTTTGAGAGAGAGAGTGAGGGATAGATAGATTTCCTGCGCGAGAAAATAAAGGAAAAATAGAAAGAAAAAAAGTTTTGGATTTTTTTTTCGTTCTTATTCAAAAATGTGCTCAAGCGGAGACGTGCATAAGAAAATAAATTTACATGCAACAATGCCAACACTTAAAATTAGGGAATGAGTTAATAGTACTTTCACCCATGTAGGCAATTTGATCATCTTCTTCCGCCCCCAACACTACGATTTAGTGTGTGGTGGAGACACACAGACCTTATGTGTTCCACCTGCAGCTCGAGTTTTGGAGAAATAGTAGAAAACAGTAACTCAACACGGTTCAACAACTACACTAGTAGAGTTTGGTGACCTGAATAGGTCACCCATCATCGCGACTTGGTTCTCACAACTAGCTCAAGTAATTTCCCATCGCATAGCTACCTCGGGAGATTTTATAGTCGTCCCTACAGAATGATGATGATGATGGTGGTGTTATAACAATACATACTTATATGTATGTACGACACTAAAGCTACGACAACCTATATAAATTTTTACAACCTAAGTAAACCTGCTGCTGGTCTGGTTTTTTGGTCCCCAACAAAAGCATACGTAAAAGGAGAAAAAATCGATAGGAGCACGAACAAGAAACACAGTTTCACATGGTTAAAAAATATATAAAAAAACTGAAATTAGCCACAGATTCTAATCTAATCAAGTGGTTTGCTCAAATCAGTCAAGGGTTTTTGAAACTGAGCACTGTATTTACTATATATCTTTTTATATTAATTTAGTAGACGGTACAAGTTTCCCACCAGCAGCAGCACTATCCAATAACTTGAACTAGAACCGAGCCAGCAACTTGAGCCAGGAGAGGAGCAGATCATAATGTCCAATAACACAATTACATTATCACATTACACTTTCCCCCGTCATGTTTAATTTGGTGGGTAATGAATAAAAAAGCTCCCTATATGGGTTTGTTACGTTATGAATCTCTCTAACTTTCCTTCGTACTTTCACCCAGAGTCCTGAAATGGAGTGGAGGAGAGCACCTTGCTACCACCACCACCATCCAAACCACTACGGTGCTATAAACTGAGGGAAACGAGGAGAAGAAGAGTCAAGAGAAGGAAGAGCAGAATGTACATGTTTGATATTGAGTAGGCTGTAGCTAGTTGGTCTCTACATCACAGAGGATCTATCTACTTACTTAAAATCCTCTATCACTTTATTGCACTCTTCTCTTTGCTCAACAGAACAGAGAGAGAACACACAAGAAAGAAAGAAAAAGACACAACACCCGGAGTTTAACGCAAGCGCTCACCCCGGATGTACGTATGTGTAGTAGAAGTTGGAGAACGAAGAGAGCGAGAGTCGATGAAATATATCAAATATTCTTATATTCTATTCTATTCAATGAAAATGTTTTTTGCTGCTACTCCTTCCGATCACGTTCCGATACTAACACGACCGACTGAATGTGTGCCAAGCGTTTTTACTAAATGAGCGATTGTGAGTTGAGTGAGTGCAAAACAATATGAGTTGAAGGAAAAAGTGCTACAAGAACATAAAAGCGGGCTATTCTACAAGGTTCCCAAGAGCCTACTATTATTACTACGAGACTGCTTCCAACCAACAACCACTTTTGAAAAAGAATAAAATCTTCAAGAGAGAGAGCCTTTTAACTCGTTTGTCCAACCGCAACCACGCGTTGGCTCGAAATGACATGACACGGACGGGGAGAGATTGGGTTTTCAGGAATAAATACCTGCATCCATTCCATTAAGGAATGGCAGTATATAATGGCTTGTTTCTTTTGGCAATGCCCTTTGCGTGTAACTCTTTCCGTTGTAAGTAACGCTGATAATATTTATGTGCTAATTTAATGGCCATTTCTCGGAAGGTCTCGGGAAAAGGAAAATTAACATGCAAAGTTATATATGTATGTACTCAATTCAATGTAAGTGAGGATCGGATGGCCGGTGACACTAGACGAGAATATTTTTTATGTCTTTCATATCATAATTTTGCAGCTGGTCTGGCCTAGTCCAATTTTCTGACCTGTAGTACTAACTAAACTCCGACCTTATCATATAGATAGTATAGGTTTATAGTGATGTTATGCAAAGATATTGAGTGTATGCATAATATTACATCGTGCCAAGACAGAATGATTTGATGGACACAACGAATAGAGCAAAAGGAGTAGTAGATAGAATGTTCAAGAGACGAAGCTGAGCTGTGAGGAGAAAGCAGAAGCGACAAGCTGAGGAGGAAACGCAGCTGCTGCGATACGAAAAAGCGAAGAGGCACATCAACCCAAAATATACGGGAGATAGTAAAAACATGGAATATTTAGTTGATGAACTAGCCGTTGGATTGCAGTAGCGAGTTCACACAAAGCTTGAGCTCTAAAAAGAGGGTAGCCGGAAATTAGAACAAACTCTGAAAGCGAAAGCGTCTCTAAATCTTGTCCTTTATAAATGGATTTGGAACAGTCCAGTCCACTCCACACACGACATGCACAATAATAAGTATGCATACCGACGAGCATGCTACATTCTCATTCATTCAGGCAATTTTACAAGCAATATGTTATGGAACGAGAGGCATTGAGTGCTAATATATTCTTGTAAAGTGTCAAACGGGAAAGTCTCTTGCTGTTCAAGGGCCTGCTTGCTTCTTCACAGCGGGGCACGTACAAAAGAGAAAGGGCTTCGAGCCACATTCCAAAACTCCACACTAATTTCATATTGGTTTGGCTTTGGGC
This sequence comes from Orchesella cincta, assembly GCA_001718145.1. Lineage (NCBI taxonomy): Eukaryota > Metazoa > Arthropoda > Collembola > Entomobryomorpha > Orchesellidae > Orchesella > Orchesella cincta. The sequence goes on from LJIJ01001787.1 coordinate 14,079, forward strand.
TAATTTCATTTTGACATTTTTTGGTAGAAACTGGAAGTTGAGTAGGTACATACATGAAGACTATAGGTATATTTATAGGCAAAGCAGTTGAAAGATGTCGAAAGAAAGTTATTATGAAATAAAAAAATTCTTTCAAGAATATTTTTAACGAACCACTGGAGAAATCACCTGGAATGACAACGTGACGGGTAATCCGAATCAAGAGAGATTGCCTTTTTATTAAATTCCTTGGAAAACAAAAATAATACTTTCTTTAAAGCAAGCTATAATGAGGTCTTTTATTACGAAAGGCCAACTGTTAGTTTACAACTACTGGATCCAATCCAAAGTACTTCCTGAAGCGTTTCATTAATTTATACAAGGGCTCTTCCAATAAATTAGTATAAAAGCTTGTTTTTTTATCAAGTTTCATCATCCAGCAGAGCAGAGGGTTGTTGTTAATCCATTGAAAATGTGAGGGAGTCGTGTTTTTCTTAGCCTTAGCTTTAGTCTTATAGCCTTGCTCCACTCCACACTAAAAGATTAAAATTTATTTGTCCAACTGACGTGACAAAACAAGGTCCTTCCGTTGCTTGAGGACTTTTCCCTTTCTTTCTACCGCGCTCTACTCACTACGGAACAAGATGCTGCTTTTATATAGACAAGTACAAATGTTACACAGACCAAGACTATCTCCGTTAAGGGACAAATAAATTAATTTTTCAGCTTTCCCCAAAGCTACAAAGTGAATGGAGAAAGTGCTACTCTAACTACGTTTGGTTCCACACAGGCAAAACCATCTATATACTTTCTACGAAATAATCTACCATTTTAGTGCAAATTATTGGCATTACTAAAATAAAGTGCTTCGTTAAAATGTGATAATTTTTTTTGTTTGAAAATTGTGATTTCAACATTATCAAAAATACGTGCTGATTTTGATTAATGGGAGAAGATTTTTACTTTTTTAACCTCAGAGAGTGAGCAAAGTCTAGTTGAAAGTGAAGGATAATAAAATACTTTTTTTGATAACTAATTTCATATTTTTTTTATAATGAAGATGTATTCGAACCGTTCTTGCCACGTTTGACGTGAAATTTAGTACCCTTGAGGTTTCAGATTCTCCAGTGGCCTCAGTGGTGTAGGCGCGTCGAAATCGAGTACGTCGACTCTGAGCCAGAGTTAAAGGGTTAAGAAGCAAAGTATGCTGGAGGAGAGACACAGAGAAAAAACAAGAAAAACACAAACATTTTTTTAACGTGCAAATTAAAAATTCACGAGACCACAAGAAGAGTCAAATAGTCTTCCCGTTTCTTCACATCCCCATCAAATCACTTTTTTTGCTAGATATAGGAAAGTATAAGAAAGTTAATAACACGAATAATATATAGGTAGAACTGTACTTGTATACATACACAGGAGAAATGATTAACAAACAAACAGGTTGGTTAAGAGAGGTTGATGTTGATATGAAAATGGTAATTTATGGTTATTATTTTACAGGATAAATTATACATACTTTGAGAGTACGAATGTACCACCATACCAATACCAGGGTTCTCTCTGTAAACAAACAACTCACACTAAATTTTAATCAAAAATATTCCAGATTCCAGAAAACACTGCATTGCAAAAATCAACCGACACAGTATGCAAAAAATGTCATTTTCTTTTCTCAAGGTTATATACATAAACGACATGGTTATATAAAGGTAATAATATAAAAACGAGAAGGCAGGAAAGAATAACTCAACTATGTATATTTGTATATTATGCTTTTCCTTAAAATGTGAATATGTCTAGGTACTTTTAGCTAGCTACTGGCGTAGCTTTTGTGTATAGTATTTGAGGAAAAAGGTCATTTTTAGTCTTGAAACGCAAAATGCCATTTTCAATGTCCGTCCTATTCCAAATTCCAAACCCCCCATTAATCCTCATTCTGAGTTCAGCCTGACATGCAACGATGCGAGTAATTATGGTCTTCCATAATGGGGTAATGTGGCATAACTCAAAATAAATCTAGTGTGCTCCATTTAGCCTTGAACCGAGTGAAATTTAATTGGAATTACCGTTTGAATTTTCATAATAATAATAATGCACTTCCGACTGTCGTCTCGTGTAAATAAATTTAAATTCATGGGATTTGTTGAGACACCGAGACAAGAAATTTCACTTTGGCTTAGCATAATAATAATGTTTGATCTAATCTCAATTCTTCTGCATTCAGGTAGAGGGAAATTTCACCTTTTTGCATCACATTATATATTTGGCTCAACAACCTCAAAAACTAAATGGAAGTTTAGCACGCAACAAAGTGCAAAAACAATAAAAAATTTCAACCTGAAAAACCGCATCGTCTAAACTAACATGTACCATAACTTACATTACTTCAAAACAATGTAACATTACCCCAAAAACTTTACTTGTTCCATTTAGATGTGTATTTGAGCAGAAGAAGAAAGAAAAATTTTCTCTGCACAACCCATAAAAAAGGGTTTAGTACGAGAAATATGGAGATCCCGTTTGTCCAAATGTGTTCTTCATCTTCATAAAAAAATCCCCTTTTTGTTAGGTTTAATGGGCTTTTCTCTCAACTTTAATTTGCATTGGCATTACGAGCGTTACCCTGAATGTACGAGCCTTTATATGCGAAACAAAGTAACTGCGCTTTCTACTTCCTTTTCCTGTTTGCCACAGCACAATACTATTATGTTGGTTGGTTCTAGTTAAAAGAACATTTTGAAATTATTTTCCGCTCTCTGTAATATCAAATATATAGCGTATTTTATTTAAATATTATTTGTTGGCGTTGTTTTTTGGTCTCGAGAAGATTTTGGCCACATGAAATATTCTTCGTATTACACGATTTTGATGTAAATTAATATGCAAATTATGATACGCCCGAGTTAAACAAATACAAGGAGTAATGTGAGACTGTTTCCTGAATAATTTATGTGCTAAAAACACACACCGTTGCAGTTAGCTACCATATAGCCTGTCAAATAGTAGGATAGACGAGAAGACAGAAGAGAGGAGACGTGAGTCTTTTGATTACTTACTTGTTTAAACTGTCGGATAGCTCCATTAAACCTTAATGAGTCGGCTGCTATTGCTGCAATGCCTTCTCCCGGGTCTCGGAGATGCCGTAACGAGGTGGAGCTGAGCAAGATGGATGGATGAAAACAAACAAAATATAATACACAATTAATAGCATTTGAATTTGAATACTGCACTAATGATTCTTGACAGACAAAAAAGACAAACAAGGCTAGTAGTAGCACAAACAAACATGAATAATAAAAGCAGTTGGCATAATATGTTTTCATTCAAACTGAAAATGACTGAAAGGATAATAATAATTATTATTACTAGCACATTTTATTTTTTGAAATGAAAAATTATTGAAGATGCTGATGCTCCCCAAATGATTAAAATTCGTTTAGCGAGAGTGAGAGGAGCAGCCATCCAGCTCGGGAATTGAGATTCATTCCCATTTGCAGCGCAATTCATTAAATGCCTTTCTCCAACAGCGCGTTTCTCAACCACGTTTTGCTTTCTCCCAATTTTCAATCATGCTATTATACTTGCTGCTACTGCTGTTATCACGAGTCATAGGATTTTACAACATGGCTGGCATCCTGTTCTCCCCATAAAAAGTGCTTATCCACGTTCGTTTTCCTCAAGTGCCTCTTGACTCTGCTTCCCAAAGCCGATATTTCCTTTTATTTTGTTCTTGTTCTTGGAAATATTGCAGCGGTTGTTCGAGCGGGCCATTTTCCTGTTTAGCTTTATGACACGACAACGACACACTATCAACGAGATATTACCTCAGCTCAACTCAACCTGGACTTGTACTTTTTCCTTGTCTAACAAAAAAAAACATGCTGCCACAACGGGCGAATGGCTGGGAGAAAGCTTCAAGAAGAGAATGGAATATATACACGACCATTAAATATGCAAAGGCTCAACTCAAGCTCACATGTATGCATGTATATTTTTATATCTTGTATCAACAGTGACTGTTTCTCTCAAGCTTGAAATAAAGATGACAGTACAATACTGAGCTATACAGGAACATTATAGTGGTAAAGTTCTAAAAGGTGGATTTTCAACATGTCCCAAGAGAGCCAGAGCTTCTCTGCACGTTCATTTGACAAAGAAAAAATTTGGCTGCTGCTGTTGCGTTAGCTGAGCATGAGATGTGGGATACAATACAATATTATGCAATTTAACAAGAACCAGCTTGTCAAGGCTGACAATATGAATGTGCAGTTTCCACATCCACGGCTATCCACCTGCTCGATTAAGCATTCAAGATAATGGTAAAGAATGGATGGGCGAAGTGACCATTTCATGAATATTCTGGCAATGAGCGAGCATTTCTTTAGGTTGGGAATTTTATTGCGACAAATGGGAATCCCATTCCAAGCCTTCATAAATCTAGCCGCTTTTGTACGTGTGTGTGTGCACAGGTAAACGGGAAGGGAGTGTAAAAGCAATACAAAGATAGAGATGCAGGAACACACAGAGAGAGAAAGTGTGAGAGAAAGTGAGTTGTTAGAGAATCACATACATGTACCTGTGAGTGTTACAGTACATGCAAGAGCTTTCAGGTTGCGAGTGTTGTCTGCGAATAGCGGGGTCTCTGGAGCTGGTGGAGGAGCCCTGAATATAGACGGGCACGCCACCAGCAGTTGAGGAGCAGCCCGTGGTGGCTGCAGATGAAGAACACGCGGCGGCGGAGGTGGCGGTGACGCCCAAAGGCCCAGCTTCTGTCAGATGAATAGAATGAACACTGTCTCTCGACGCGTTTCGAGACAATTGAGCCTCCTGCAGTGTTTGAGAATGCTCACATCTCCCATATCTTCCCGATGGAGCCAGATACCTTCACACAATATCACAAACTATGTATGTATATCCCTCAGAAACTTTATTTTTCCTTTTCCAACAAACAAAATTAAAGAATCTCATGAATTAAAAATTATAAACTTTTCTCATCCTCCCCGAAAAATATAAAGAATCTAGCTCTCAACAACTCTTGCCTATATATTGCCCTCAAACTCCTATAATAATGCAGGTGTGTGTGTGAGCGTGATCGTGAACATTTGTACCGTTTGTATCTCTACTAAATCCTCATTTATTTTGAGGAGCCAACAGCTTTCCAGAAAATGAACAAAACTTTTTGTCTCGTGGCTAAATTACCAAGTTTGAAGAAACGATTTCATTAAATCCTAAACCTGGTTTCGTCTTGGCTGCTTGCTAGTAATGCTATAATTTCAACTCGACTCATTCGTCTGAATTACACTGGATGAGTGGTTGGATGTTCCAAGCTACAAACACAATACGCTACTGAATGCGTATGCATTAAGCGCAAGCAATAATACTCCAATTTAATATACCCCGTTCAATTTTCCAACTAAATTAAAATAAACTCAATGCTGTATGTCGTGTGGTATATATGGCGTGTAAGTCAAGCAATAAAAACATGTTAGTTCCTTCTTCAGCATGAAAAAAAGCTACCTGAATCAATTTTTCGCATGAAATATTGATACTTTGATACTTGCGTAGGTTGTCGATTTTCCCCTAGTTTTCCTGGAATTCCCTCATTTAATATTCTGGTGGAGTATCGAGTATCGTCTCGTCTCCATATCACAAAAACCTTTCGCTACGTTAACTCACCTGTGTTTGCAGGAAGCGTCATGCAAATGTGGGTTTCCAGGGAATGATCCACCTCGCTCATAGTGTACGCCACCTGAGCCAGGTACGTTGGAGGACGAGTGTATGGAATGGGAAGCACTACCACCACCACTAATAGTCAACTCAACATCGTGCACCGTGTGACTCGAGCTATCAATACTATTCCCACCACCAGTGGCATGTTCAAACGACGAATTTCGACCAAGGAGCACTTGCACGTTTTCTGGATCGTCATCCGTTGAGATCATTATCGGTGGCTCGTCCACCGAGATTGATGCTGAGGGGGTGGAAATTGCAGTTTGCTGAACGCACAAGCCCAAAGGAACTCTGTTACGAGATTGACTTCCACCACCTCCATTAGCACCCCCACCACTACCAGCACCACTTCCACCTCCTGCTTCAACGTCACTGAAGTAACCAGAGTTTGAAGTGGGTTTGGTTGTTGGAACCACCACCTCAGGCTGGAGAAGCTTTTCCGTTGAATCTGCTCGGTTTCCATCTCTCGTTGTTGCCATTATGAATCACAAATAACCTGGAACAAAACAACCAACAAAGCAAACCACTTTAACAAATATGATTTACAACAAAACACTAGCGAAGCTGTCTTGTTAAACAAGAGAGATTTTTTATGCAAGCATAACTAATGTACATACATTATACACGAGTATCTATCTAATATAGTATACATGCATTTTTAAAACCTTGTCTCCCCAACAAGCCAATTAGTGTGCAAATTTGCACTGCAGAACAAGAACACATTAATAATTCAACTTCCATGCAACTCTCTCTCTCTCTGCTCAGGAGATGGGATGCTATTTGTTCGATGCAAAAACTTTCTCTGGGGATATTGGATTACATTAGTTGCAGAAAGCAAACTCCCAAAAAATCTCAAGTTGTTAGTTTTTTTCTCCACATTCACACGAATTTCAAGAACATGCTGGCTTGCTAATCCCACAACTTGAGAATGACCGGGTGTAATGGAATTACTGGAAAAAATGTTGGCTTTCTCATCTTCACTTTCAGCGTTGAACAATATTTATTGGCTTCACTTGGGTGGGCTCACTCATTCTACACGTTTATTTATGCTGCTGGAAAAAAAAGTTCTCAACATTTTTCACAACTCGGTGTACTACTTATATTCGCAAACTGAAGTGGAGTACGATGAGTAGGCACCAAGTATCAAGTGTAAAAACACATAATACCATTATTCAGCTTTCATCACTTGAGCAGAGCGCCCACCCATGCTGGTATTCCTCTGCACTCTACTCTTCTCCTCCCTTCGTTTCATATACACACTTTTCCAATTTACTCCGGATAAAAAAGCAATTAATACTGCTCAATCTCAAAATAGTTTTTCTAGTTCAAACACTACAGAAATTGAGAGGGAAAATGAGGAAATTACAAGTTGAGCATTATAGATAGGTATATCCACTGTATACAAGCCAATTTCTGGTGAAGACAATGAGGAAAATCAAACAGTCGACGTAATTAGTTCCTCTTTTATGGAAATGTGCGTTATTATCATGCAGACCCACACGAGACAAACATTCGTTCCATTAAACGTTGATGGATGTTTGCTCAAGACTCTCACGAAACTAAAAACTTTTTCTTGCATATCATCAAGACTCATGACCACCCATCGGCTCAGAAGCCCTGACAGAAAACCTATTTCCGCTTGCGAAAAAAAGGACAAAATGTCACTCTTGACTTGAAGCATGGCAAAAATCGAACTAGCTTAAGCCAACCAACCGGTCATAGGCTTCAAGTCAATCTATCATGATAATGTGCTCACATTATGTTACGTTACGTTATGCAACTGTTCCATCCACGTTCAACAAAAAAAAATTCTAAGAAATTCGCTCTATTTCTTTGCTAGCTGTATTATGAATGGGTTTTGCTACTGCTTTGGATACTTATGTATAGGCTTCTCCAGCGAGTAACTATTACCTCTTGCCTCCCTCACTTCCAGCTCGGTGAAGAGGAAAATAGAAATCGGAAGTTGGTGTCTCGCTTTATGATGAGCAAGTCAGAAATAAGAAGCATCATATTATTTGATGGATTCAAGCAACAGCAGAGCACCAATAAGACGAAGAAAACCCATTACCGATGTGATGTTCCATGGCGCTTACTTACTTAACTCAGAATGTATCCGTCTTATAGAAAATGAACCCACTCAGCATGATTTGTATCTATCTTAGCTCACTCAACTGACTCAAGCAAGCACTTGTACATTTACAACACATATTCATGCCAATATCTAAATTATGAGGTTGCTTTCTCCCTCACATCATAATATCATGCTACTGAGGTCGTTTTTCCTTCTTGGTTTTGGTCTTGTTCAAGCAGGTAATGTAATAGCGGATGTGTTATTTTCTCTAGCCAAACATTAGTTTTATAACCAAGTACAAATATAAATATAATGTGAGTTTGGACAGGATCACTACCAGATCATCAGAACATTACGAAGGACAAGGAGCGCAATAACATGTATTTTTTCTAAAAGAGGTGGTTGCTCGTCTGTAGCCTGAAGCTCCCTTTGGGATAGCGAATCGGATGGATATCGATAGTGTATTAATATCACCAGCAACGGTTGTAGTTGTGTTGTATTTGTACAAGATGAACATGTCGTTTTACGGATGAAGGGAAAAGGATATAGCTCCCATTGTATCATCCTCCTTTACAAAGTAGCGGAAGAACTAACGCCGACGTTGATATAAAAAAGCTCGAAAATGGACATTGAAATCGAACGGCGAACACAGCAGCTTCTTCTTTCACAATTTCCCTTACACACACCGTGCCCTGTTTTGCACACTTGGTGGGTTGCTCACTCATCCGAATTTTTTAAAGTTGAGCACACACCTATTCTATCTCGAAGAATTTGTTCCGTCAAGTCAAGAACTGAACTGATACGTCCAAGAATACGTAGGCTATTGACGTAGTGGGGAGTCTCAAAAAGCACAGTTCCAAGTACCAAATCATTCATATTCTCCTTGGGGAATGGAATATGATGGACTTGAGTAAAAAATGGATTAAATTTTCTTTGGGTCAATAGAATCCAATGGCTTCCATTATATCTTACATTTTTTGAAGCCCATTCTCCGTTTCAATAATCAACCCATCCATTTCTTAGAAATCCCATTTCATGTGTACCAACGAGCTACAACTACACCCAAGTTGAGATAACCTTAGCCCGACCATGATGATGATGATGCTGGAAAAAATCGCACCAAAATCCCCCAAATTGAATAGTTAAGCCGATGAAAATGGAACGAGATTAGTATGGAAATCGAGGTCGCTCTTTTTCTCTCTCCTCATTTTCAACACTCTCACTCACCCAATCCAAATCCAACCCACGCGGTTCAAATCCAATGATATAATATTTGTTACCTTGTCGCTTGCATTTCTGCATCCGAAATTGTGTTGAAAATGTCAAAGTGGTAGGACATGTGCAAATGGCAATCGACAAAGTGTGTATAGATACGCTTTCTCCCTGTACTTTCGCTCGTAGCAAAAAATAAATTGGTTTATAATGACGGGTCGGCTCTTAGATTTACGACTTGCTTATTGCTTTATATTAGCAAAAAATGTTAGCTGCTATATCGTAGCCCATGTTTCGTTCGGTATCACTTTATGAAGCTGTGCAGTCAAGGCAAGTCTAGTTGGGTATGGTATTAGCTTTAACCCTAGGTTTGCTAATGGTTTATTAAGGAATATCGATTGGGAGGCAACCTTTTTGTACTCTTCGGTCGGCTGAATAAAAGGCTTTTTTGCGACTAAATCCTCAAGTATCATCAGCCTTGTTACTACTACTCCTTCTGTACATAACTAAATCCTTTTCTATACTTGCTGCGGCTACCTGGGCGCTGAGAGAATAAAGCAAACGAATCAATACGCAAAGAGGACGGATATTTGCAGGAAATAGTATGGCCACACAATCCTTTGTCCATAAGCCACATGTACATCCATTATATAGTTGTATGCTGTCTCCTCTGATTTGTACACGTGGGCTTTGTACTTCATTTCTTTCACATTGTTGGATAGAATGAAAAAGTCGTGGTTTGGAGAGTGTGGACGAAACCTTTCAAAACCACAATATAGTTTTGTTTACCTTTTCCTCTTGGAACTCCTGCTCCTGCTGTTTCACAAGTTGGTCGAATCACTAACCAAACTTTTATGCCTACCTTTTTGGTTGATGATTACTAGCAATTGCACCGAAGCCATTATTATAGTACTCACCGAACCAAACTTTTTCTCGGAAAATTGCAAATGAAAGGTAAGGAGCATATGCTGGCTTCATTCAATCCAACTCATTAAATGTGACCTTTGCGAGGTAGAGATGAGACTAGATAACTCCTGAATAGACTGTTCGAATACATTCATAATTTACAATTTTGAAAACTGCTATAATGTATTATCTATACGTCAACCAAAAAATTTACGATTATAATATTAAATAATTATATAGGTAAATTGATTTTGCGTAGAACTTGTAATATCTGTGCTTGTAAATACGCGTAAAATGTATTTAATGTAGGAAATATATCCGAGGTCCTTCATTTCAGTCATTTATCAGTCAGTAAACACAAGCTTAATTCCGAGCTATTGTTAGCTTTATTCAAAATTTGATTGGTTATGTTAGTGGTGACGACCAAGTTAATTTAAACACATTCGTGCTAAAAGCATACTCAGGTAGATAATGGTTTTCCATTCCAAGTAATACAGCGTGACATCTACTGAAATATTAAAATTTGCCAGGCTCGTTTGGTAAACACTTTCGGAAAGTCAAACTCTTCGAAGGTAACCCAGTAAGATGAACAGACGTGTGTGCATACCACTTCATATATTACCCTTTTTCACTCTTTCATTTCGTCCGTGAGGCTTTAAAAATGTATGTTTGGCTTATGTGGCTTTCTTGTTCTTTCATCCAAGCTTCGTCTTACTTGTCTCGTATTCTTCCACATGTTTTCCTAGTTCTTCATTTCATGTCACTTAATTTTTCTTTTCAGTTTCTCTCCATCATGTCCCTTTTGATTCACTAACATTTCCCATGAAAAGAGTAATTGCCCCAAACTTACACTTCAAAAAGCATGCATTCAAGAGTAGCTTGGTTGGTGGTTCGCTCGAAACAGAAGTTAATTTTATGGAACGTAAAACCTCTCTCTTTTTATGAGGCATCATTCAAAAGAAATATAATTACTACGAAGAAGACAGCAGAGAGCAAACATTCTGAGCTCGAGAATATATGGCCGTCATTGATTATTTAAAGCACATAATTATGTACGAACGAACGAACGACCAAGTTTGTGAACTAAAAACTTTGCAAATCAAACCCTTCCATGTTAAGGAAGGAAGGAGCCTTTTGTTCCTGAGAATAATGATGATGCTGCCTACCACACACACATTTACTTTAATTGTAGCCCATTCAATGAATAGTTGATGTTCCATCCAAGCCCAATTTCATTTCAACAGATTGGTAGGATTAGCGATCGAATCTGAATAAGAAGTTGTTATGTTTGGCTGTGAAAAGGAAAACTTTTCCCAGACTAAAGTGTTGAGCATTTTGGGATTTGTTCGCTAAAAATAAATGCACATGCTTGTCTTTCCGTTTGCTCTAAACTGTAGCAGAATATTTAATGAAGCTTGTAAATGTAATTGGACCACCCAAGAAAGTCCAAGTAGAATCATTGGATCTACGTAGTTTCCGTGGTTTGGCTTTCCCAACTTTTTTCTTCTTTGGAAACACTTGACTATTTCCCATCCCATCACAACCTACACATCCCCTTTCACTTTTACTTCACACGTTTTTGCAGCCAAATTTTTAGGAAAGTGGAGAAATAATGGGATGTTGCAAACACACACGTTTTGCTCATCATCACCAGTAAATGATATGGTATTACGGGGAATAAATTTGTAAACATGTACCAAATATTACCCCCGTATGCTAACAGACCTCCTTCATCTCGAAAATGCTCATTTTATTTTCAGCACAACAAAGTGAAAGCAATCGTGCTCCTGCTGCTCACCTCATTTACATTTCATTGAAAATTCAATGAAGTTAGAAGAACCTTTCTCTCTCTCTCCAAGTCAACAAAAAGGAAAAGGGCTGAAACAGCAAGAAATGAAAAGCAGCAAAGCTGCATCCAATTTTAGCTTCTCTCTTTTCATCGCATCACCATCATTATTATGGAGGCCCCAGCACCAGCGCTCCATCCAACTAAATGGAAACCAAACTATTTCAACAGGCCAAAAACAAACTGTTCCGGAGGGAAAGGCTGATAATTGCCCTCGATCTTGCTTAACTTTCCCGTCATTTGCATATCTCGCGTTCCACTGACATTTTCTTAATTCTCCTTAAAAGCTGGAGTCTCTGTATCGAATTCAATTTGCTGTTTACAAGCGGGCTGACAATTTTGCGTTTGTAACTTCAGTTTTCAAGCATTTCACAACAAAATCAAATCAATTAGGATCCCAGACAGTTTACACAATTCTCCTTTCATTGCAAAACACCAGAAACTGGGCTGCTCCCACTCAAAACTCAAGACCAATCAGCCATACATTTCTTCGCCTGTCTCACCTAACCATTTCGTGCCAGCTAAATAATAACTATCACTCATGCATGGGATCACGATGATAATTCTTGCAATTTTTTCCATTGACCACAACACCCAAGGCTATGTCGTGCAATGCCATAATGAAACACGCCATATAGTCGACTCTAACGTTGCATCATCATTAAGCTCTTCAAACTCACTGCCCATGAATAATGACTCGAGAGACAATGATTATGTTACGTTGGGCTGCTGCGTTATGAACAAGCTCAACTCACTTTCGTCGTGTGTTCCACTAGAATAACTTTCCCACGTAAGGAACCACGATCATTATTCTATATCAAAGGAGAACCATGTGTGCTTTGTTCCCTGGAGATTTCATCATCAGTTTGAGCTAACGAACCGAGCCGATATACCAGAAAAATAAAAAGTTCTTCCTCTTTTTCCATCCTTTGAATTCTAAAATTATTATCGGTAATTCAATATGACAGGAGAGAAGACTGGGAGTGAGATAGCCTTCCAGCAACATTTTTCTCTGACATGTACTTACTATATATGATATGATTCATAATGATATTAACGTTGACAACTTTTCTCGTTCTGTTTAATCAACGAGCCTATCAAATCTTAAGCACCAAATTAAAACCACGGCCGAAAAGTTCAAATCGCATGTACATAAGCATTAACTGTTGTTATCGGTCATTACCATTCATTCGTCCTGGTCTGGTGACGACAGATAAGAAAGCAAAACAATGGGGGCCATGTCCTATAACTTATACTTAGCAGCACGTAATAATAGTATGCAATAGAGAAAGTGGTAGAAAGTTTGTATAAATTGAATTAAACAAGTGTACACCTGCCTTCCCTCGTCACGTCACTTCCAACGACCCGTTGTGTTGTTGAGCATGCCTCGTGGGTGTGAAATGTCAAAAGGATTAGGTTGGGATTTCCATAATAAAGCCTCGTTCAAAATATGAATGTGATAGCAAAATGCACCACAAAAACACACACGAGCTAAAAACTTAAATCCCGGCTTAAGTTATTAGAGAAAATGTTGTAGAACAACTAAATTGGGCTATTTCCAGGTCGAATTGTTGGATGCACTACGTTTTCTTTATTACGGGAAGTAGAAGAAAAGAGTTATCATTTTTTGGCGTTCTAGAGCAAACTGCTGAAGATTCTAGGTCTTCTTCTTTCTCCAGCCAAAACCAAGAGAAAGCCACCCTAATTTAATCAATTTTCCCCGTTCCTTTTCTGTCAAGTGAGAAAGCTTCTAGCTTTGTTTTTTGGGGAAAGAACAAAACATATCGCAACTTCCTTTCTCTGCCAAAAACCAAGCACACAAACTCGCCATATTCGCACTCTATCACTGACTTGACTGCACCAAGCTACGTGGTATTAATCATTTTACAGCCAAGTGTACGATATACTTCAGACAAATTCACGACGAAATTATTATGTTACTTATTTTCCAGCTCAGCAACTCAGCTCCCACTCTACAACTCCAATAATATCCAATAATGAAGTGGAAATGCGCGTTGACGCTAAAACATCAACCCGCCAACTCTAATCATTTACTGATCCTTTTTCCACGATGGGAGATGAAGAACTGACAAGACAGTCAAAGCCAAAACCAAACCAAAGCCTGGCTCAAGTACTTCCACAACCCGGAAAAAATGACTAAGCCAAAAAAAATCAAAGCACTGCACCGAGTACAATACAAGGTCTGCTCTTCCGCTTATATTTTTCTCCCGTTCCCTAATAAACAGGAGGAAACAATCACTCTTCCAGTAGTCGAGCACCGGATGAACAACAAGGGTTTATTAGTCCTTTCCCCAAAGCTACGTCTTAGTACCCAACCATTATAAATAACAATGAAACGTCCGCTAATTTTCCAGAGCGCTTGTTCTGAATAATTTATTTCATACACGTTTTAATAATCCCAGTCCTCATAAAGAAACCTACTATCGATTAACCCAGCTCTTATAACGGTCATTTCTCCAATAGCCCATTCCAATTACCCGTAATTATATTGCTCATCATCAGCCTGATGAAGATGACATGAAATATGATGATGGCACTCGAGCTGCCAGCCCATGCTTTGAACACATGGGGAAAATGAATGGTGTGCTTCTTAATTAGAGGTTGTTCTGAGTTGCAGAAAACTCAAAAAAAGAGTTTACGAGGCGAATATCAAATAATTAGAGGAGTAGCCTAACGTATCGTTACATAAACAAATGAAAGCGGATCGTTATGCTCTACGCTATGAATCCTCCAACTTTATTATCCGTCAGCACGTTCAAGATCGCATAAAAAAGCGTTTATATGTTTTGATGAGTGATGAAGGCTGGCTCCTAGCAAAAAGCATGATTAAATGCTCCAACATTCCGCACTAAAAACAAGGTTATGCAAGTATGTACAAATAGGTTAGTCAAGACTTTTTTTTGGCTGAGGGCCACATAATGCATTTCTTGGAGGAGTGTCCTATTTTTAACCGAAACGAATTTGAGGAAGAACACAAGAAAAAAAAGTTTTCGCATAATGTAACATAATCTTCTTCTCAATCCAAATCCAGCCCAGAAGGTTAGTATCATCGTTACTATTGTGTGTTCCTCCTTAAATTATATTTTGGGGGAGAAAGACAACCATAATAATGATTATTATGGGGAAGAGCTCATGCGGAAATAGAAATTGCGACGATGCAATAACATAATACAACTTTGCTGACAATTGGAGGAGAATGTAGTGGAATCCTCGAGCCACTATTAACTTGAGGCATAAAGAACACATTGCAATCGTCTTTTGAATCTCCAGACCCATAATTATATGACACAATAAGAGAATACGACTATGGTGCTGTAAAACTCCATGACATGGAAGGAAAATGACAACTTTCCTTTATGCAGAATGAAGCATTATTTCATGAGGTCAAAGTGGAAGTGGAGTACAGCCGTGCTAAACAATTTATTTCCAAAAGAAACTTTCCACTACTACCATCATTTTATTGCCAAAAGGAGCTGAAAGATCTGCTGAAAATGGGAAGAGGAAACGTATATTTTTTCCCTCTGAGAAATAAACTTCAGTTTTTGCCAACTCGCCATATGATTCTCCCTCCGGGACAATAAAGAACAATCGATAAGTATAAAAACCATTCAGGTTTATAAATTAATCGTTCCATTTCCTCCCATTTTTGGGTGAAATATTTTATCACTCTGGACCCATCAGTTCGGACTGAATTATTCAGGTTTGTATAACATGAAATGAATGTGTAAAGACAAGACACTCTGGGTTGATGAGCTCCTGATGCAAAATGCATGGGCTGCTAATGGAACCCAAAATACCAACTGTCTTTCTTTATTTTCACTCGTCACAACGATGATGATGATATGTCAAAACGCCATTAGTTTATGTATACCTGTCTCATATAAACAACATGTCAAAACACAAAAGTACGTGAAGTGACTAGCACAACCAAAAAAATATATTAATATGCCTGTCAAACAGTTAGAAATTAAGGGAAAAAACATAAATATTTTGTGTGCTTCTGATCAACTCCTCATTCATTCCAATGAACATATATATTCATTCGCGGAAAAACCAATTACGGTCGAACTGGTGGTGAAAGGAATGGGTATGCCTACCTGCACATTATCATTTCATACATCTTCCAAGAATCAGCACTAGTTCTTTTCTCTCTCTATCACAATAATCTTGTTTGAATGAAATAATGTTATTGAATCTCCTTTCAGTTTATGTCCATCAACGTTCCGCTACACTAATCCAATAAACTGATGCCGTCACGCTACGCAACACTTGACAATCTCATGTTATGATATCGCAAAGGAGATGAAAAGACCATTTATACGGGGGAATGGTTACAAGCTTCTCCACGCAAATTTTTTAAGAGCGTTCGCATGTTCTCAAAAAGTAGTTGAGAATTTTTAGTTAAAAACAAGTATATCACGCAGGTAGTCCCTATCGTATTGGAAATCGCATGGCTGTCCCAATTTGAGCCGATAAGGTATTTTTTGTGGGGCTGATAAAATAAATTGTATTGAAAGGAGCATGTAATAACCCACTAATTTGAGTGGTGGAGAAGAGGAGGAGAATGGAGGACATGCATAAATATATACACGCAAGAAATAGAATACCATGCGAAAGCTCAGAGTTTGGAGGAATTACAAGGGAGAAAATGATGAAATATTTACCTCGATCGGCTGATGATTGACGTTTGTGGAGTTGGGCTGCTGCTGGTGTATTAATAAGGGTCTTTCCTAGATACTAGGTACTATAGCCTCGTTTTTGTTCGTCCAAAAAAAACTTCAACAAGACGATTGATTAGTGATCGGATGCTTCCCACTTAAACCGTTGAAACATGCAAACCACATTATGTTTCTGTGTCCGCCAGCCGCTTTGACTGATGGACAAGTTGGCTGGGGAGTTGGAAGTGAAACTGATATGATGTCAAGTGCCTTGTCTTTCCCTTTCTTGCTTCTTTCACGACTTACGTACTAAAAAATTAAGTCACTCTGTCGACTCCATGCTGCTAAAGGATATATTTTATATAACACAACCACACACGTAACATTAGGCTACGCTCTCCAATTCCGTTTCACTTTATGCAAATTTTATCCACACAAAATTATTTTTAGCTTGTCCAGTAGCCGAGCTCTAAAAATTTGGCGAGAAACAAAGATTTCATGATGATAATATTTTTTTCGTTAATAAAAAACGAGGGATTTTTTTTCATGCTGGAAACTCTCCAGCGTATTTATCTCATTGTTTCTAAAAACTTTTCAACGTGAAGAGTAGCAGTGGCAGCAGCAGCAGGCAAGAGAGGAAGGAGGTTTGCCTTGCCATCAACTCAAGATATTTAATAACAAACTCGACAGTTGCGGCCACCAGTAGTCTAATCAAGGATGGTAGAGAAACGCTGTTTTGTAATCATCATCGTCAAAAAACAAGTCAATCTGCCACCATTTCGCATTTACAAGGAGACTTATATACTCGACAAATCCCTCATTTCATCGAGTAGTAAATACTCGCCACCATTCCACACTTTGGCAAACCAGTCCACTCGGTTTTTGTATCAGATTTCCCTGTTTCCAGCTTATCTCCAGTTTAATCAAAAAATTAGAGAAAATCACCACGCTAAAACTAAACTACTCTATTATAACCTACTAATTTAACGCTTTGGATATATAAAATGGAAAGGGGATAGTAGAAAACTAACAGATTAGCTAAAAACTGTCATGTTAAATCGGAGTAGAATAATGTAACGCTGCTCCTCCTTTGGCCGTTGTTCCACCAAGACGAAGGCAACTTGAACAAATGAGACAGTGTGGCAACGATTCTCCAGCTTTTTCCTTCAGAACCCTGAGCTTAGCTCGCGTCGGTCAGATTCCCCGTTCTTCAGCAGCATACAACAACCGTGAGCTCTTGCTGACTCTCTGCTTGTTTTCTAGTACAGGCTGGGCTCGTAAAGGAAGACACGGTTGCCATATTCTCAGCGTTTATTCATCGTTTGCTCGTCCAAATGTGTGTGAGTTATATCAGAGCCCAAGCTTTTTGTTGATGTTAATACAGCTCCATCAGAGCGTATGCTATTGCTGTTAACTGTGTCCATGTCCATTAAAGCTGGTAGTTGGTTTTGGAAGGAGCAGTTGTTGTACACAGTTTTTCGGTTAGAAATGAATACTAAAACGGTACACTGCTTCATGCTTTGATGCTTCGTTATGATGATGATGATGACGATGACGATAGGGATAGAGGAGAACAGGAGAGTACACCAACTTACTAGCTCTATATTTTGTCTTGTAGACCGTCACTCATTCATGTATATTCAAAAACCGTCAAACCATGAGAAATTATGGGAGAAAAGGATATGACTTAAGATGACATGAATGCAATGTACTTCAATGTTTACAGAGTACGTTGAGTGAGAGGGAGAGCTGAGCCGAAAAATTCATGCAAAATATGTCACTACTTTTACGCAGGTAGAGAGGTAAAAGGAAAGTTGCCGCGAGGGTAAAAAGCCTTGTGGGGTGATTTCTAAAAATCCAAACTTTCTGGTGAACTATAATTATTCATAGGTTGTATACCTATCTATTTTTTAAAAGTGTACATATCTACCAAGTTATTTGCATCAAATAAAATAATCTTTATAGTTTCAAAATAATTCCCTTTTAAAAAGTTCCCAAAAACAAACCAACAGTATTTTTACAACAATACAACCTTATATTTAAACTAAGGAGTAACAAAAACAGGTTTTTTGGCATTAATTAGAAATAATGACTGAATTCAGTGACGAATATACGTCGTCGGGTAAGTCCTGCTCCTCTTTAATCGAATCATTGACACATCTTCGAGTTTGTTAAAATGTTTAAAATTATAATGACTTTTATTTATCAATTCAGTCATATCATACAAAACTAATTTTTGGTGAAATTAATTACAATTCAATATTATATCCAATGAGACATGGTCATGAACAAATGTGGTCATGGATTAGCTGGAAACTGCAAATTGGTTACAATAACCTCTTTTTTTACTCAAACAAATATACTTGATTAACTTCCTTTTTATCACACTTATAGTCATCACCACCACAATAACAGATCTACTGAATTGACCGTGCTTTTACCATAATGTGGAAAACTTGACGTCTCTCAACTTGTGCATAAAAACGCCAAGCTGATCCCGTAATCCCAAGCAAATTCCTACAACCATCTTTACCTACTTCCGTATTAAAAATAGCATTCAGCAGCCTTAACACTCACCCATACACCTACTTTCATCGGCAAAAGCACTCTGTCAAGAAAAGAGCGAAGACATGAATCGGATTTGAAGCAATACGAGGGAATTTTTTCTTCTCTCACTCTCTTTGTAGATGTCAAGTAAAACGCAATAGTGTGGATTGGTAAGAGAAATATTACCTACGCAAGAAAACCGACGTAAAAGTAAGAAACAAGGTATATAAATACCAACTCGATGGATGGGAATACAATAATACGATGGGAGACATTCAACATTCATTTCAAAAAATTGTAGTCATGCATCCACTCTCCAACTGTGGATGCCACTCGCTATTCCTAATTTGATGGGGAAGCGAATCGTCTTCTTATATATGCATGACAGCAGTAGCACTAGACTTGGAGTAAAGTGAAGTAAGACATAGACACATGTAGAGAAACACTCCCAGAAAGAAAAAAAAATCATTTCGAGCATGCATACACAGTCGTACCTACATCCAGAACAGAAGGAAGACAGGTAAGGTAATAAATACAGCACAGGTATACGGTAACCTGAGAGCAAAACCAAGCAACATAAGAGAACCACTAACAGAACAGAGCAATGTGAAGGAGAAAACTTTTTCTTCACTGTGAAAAACACAAAACTGCCTACTTGACATGCATTTTTCCTTCTTCATTTTAACCAATTTTAAAACACTCTCGGGATAACAACGGATCTTGGAAGGAATAGCTCACCGGTCTTACTCCACCTCAAAATTCTCCATCCGCTTTGGAATCAGAAGCGGAGAATGAAATGAAAAATGCGTTGTATCTTGCATTGCTCCATGTGCTGGCATTCTGTTATTAAACATTTGCATGGTTATGGTTATCCATCAGGCTGGTTTAGGTTCTGCTTGTTTTCTCAGCTGTGGTCCTTTGTGCCATCGGCGAATATATAGGTGTACTCTGCGACATGCATATACTTCCGTTGTTCCTTCGATGAACATCCATTTATGATTGACAAAGAGAAAAGTGAAAGCTGATACCTTTTTACTTCAAAAATCACTTTTGTTGCAAACAAAGAGCTCATCCTTTGCTGAAAATACCTCTTTGTACCTACAAAGTATTTAATTTTAAACTTTGTAATATATATTACCTTCCTGCTCCCACTCGTTCATTAGTCTAGTTGGTGTTGATGTTTTTGATCAAAGAGACCAAACCCCACAACGAAAAAAGATACAAAATATTTAGAAAAGTTTCGCTTGGAAGAGTCGATAATAATTTCATTGAATTTGAGTTACGTCAGAGACCGGCTTTACAATGAAAAATGGAACTGATGTTATACAAAGAGAAAGTTGAAGAGGAAGTGAAAAGTCGGCCAGGAAGAAAAAACTTTCGATTGTCATCATCCTAGTTTTCAAAAGATGATGAAAGTTTTTATCAGTGAAACAGCTGTAACATGCATTGATTTGATACAAAATCACAAGCTGACCTCGCTCTCGTGTTTTATTGAAGCGCTAACGTGATATCATGGGGAAAAGGAGAGGACTAGCTTTGATTAAATTCAAACGATTTTATGAAAAAACTTGGCTGTTTGTAAAGATTTTAGAGATTGAAACATACTCAAGGAAATATGCTCATGTAAATATTATGATTGTAGGGAGTAGCAGTCAGCATCAAGATTTAATCTATATTCTATCCATATATCGACCACTTTTCTTGCTAGACTCAGCCATTCCAGCCTCAAGCCTAACACATAATAATATCATAAAACCTAATATTCATATTCTCGCTCATCCGGATACAAACTTGACGTTTTTTTTTCTTCATCCAACTCCACACAAAATATTTTTAAAACCAATTTGATGCTGATAAACACGAGAAATGTGGGCAGAGGCACGTACGACTTTCCACGAAACTACTAAAAATTGATTGTTTACGTTCCTTTGCTGTTTGTGTATTTTCATACCTAACGCTATATATTGTGAGGCTTGGATATTGTATCAATATGGATGAATACAGGAGTACAGGGCTGGCTGTGTAACCTATTATTATTCATAATAATTCCTCTCCTCCAGCCAGCAGCTCTCACTCAAGTATCCGTTCAACTCCAGTTTAACACAAGGGAAAGAAAACAGGGTGTGTTCTGGAATTGATAAACGTTCTCCTCTAACTTGACTTGACGGAGCGGAATCCATAAAAACGGACAGGACAAGGGAAAAGGGAACTCAAACTCACCTGCATCATGAACAAGTAATGAATAGACCATCTTACAAACAAGGCCAGCTCCCAAATCTCATGGAATATGAATTGATGTTTGCCTACCATCAAACTATCAAAATCAGGTAGAAAAAATAGGAAGAAAGCCAGTATGCATATTCATATTGCCCCAGTTCTTCATTCTCCAGCTCTAAGCAGGGCTCCATGTGCATAATAAATTGAATGTTTGAATTGAAATAATTCATACAGAGTTTGGTAATTCCTGCATGACATTTTACTAATTACGTCGTTCCATACCTCATTAGTTTTTTTTTTTAGACAGCTATCCGGAATATTATTTCAAAACGCTTTCTATTTGTTTCCCGTCTCCTTTCCTCTCGTCTCGTGCCAGTGTCGGTGTCATTCACATTATCCGCTGCTAAATGAACATGGTGTGACGAGCCTTTGAATTCTAGTTATGAATGAGGCGAGTCAAATGCTAGTTCTTATGCTTTCTTGGCGTTATCTTTACAAAATATGATAAATCATAGGTTGGGAGAGACGTGAGTGTTAATTTAACACATAATTTAGTTTTATTTAACGTAGATCAAGTTTCGAATTCAAGAAATAAATAATAGTAAGTGACTACACTAAGGGAAGACTGAAAGAGCCCAAACTTGTAGCACCGAATATGTATATATATTTTATGTGTGGAGAGCTCTTGAACTTGCTCCACATGAGCCTCGTAAACGACTGCTGCTTTGCTGTAGGTATCTCTATGTATTTATGGAAGAATGGAAGTGCATGGTGTAGCTTCATATGAGGAGGCTACAATTCCCGCACCAAGTCCACAATTGAGTAGGAACGACCTTAATTGGGGTGGCTGTAAGTGATGTTGCTTTGCCTGCCCTCAGTCCGCACCCCTCGTCAGTAGACGGGGCCGACTTTGAAGGCATCCGCAAAGTCGTCGATTTTGTGTTGCGCCCCAAATGGAGGTCACGGTAGTTAACTGCACGTCTGGGCCGGAGTTGTGGTGATGTTGGGCGTCCAAGACGTCTGGTGTTGAGCTGTCAGTCGCGGGTGGATCGGGGCTAGGGCCCGTTTCAGCAGCGTGATCTTCAACCCATGTCGTCCCCAGATTCAGCAGTATGTAG